>PYHW01010678.1:4736482-4749345 GCA_013186435.1 Turdus rufiventris
GTTTTTTTTGTTTTTTTTTTTTTGTTTTTAACTCACTGATGAAGATGATAGGTTTATCACCATATTGGACATCTCAAAAGGAGCCAGTAGATTCACACGAGCAATTGTGTGACAGTGAATATTCTCTGTTTGGATGGTAGGATAGCTTTCATTTTAAAATGGTATAAGCAGTCATTGAGCTGAGTTTATCACAGATTTATTTCCTGTCGAGGAAGCCAGTCTCAAGTAAGTTGTTGGTACCCCTCTACACAGAATCAAATTTGCACATGATATCCAAGTCTATTCATGTGTAGAACATACTTGGAAAACTAAATTGTATTCCTTGTTGAATTCAGCCTTAAGATGTACTTAATTTCAGCATAAAACCTATTTAATCACAAAGGAATCATGATTAGCTACCCAAAGTCTATGTCATTTTTCTCCACAAAGCGCATAACTCTCAACGCTTCATACTTTGTAAGATCAACTCTAAGAGCCCTGTGTCGGATAATTAGAAACCTCAATAAACCTTTCAGATGCATAAAAAGGCCACATATCTTCCTGATGCTTCCTCTATGGACTGGGTCTTCAGGAGTGGGCATGGGAATGAGACTGCAGTAAGAAAACAATGGGAAAGAAGACCTTGTCCTCCTCATGGCTAGAAGCCTTCTCTGGCAGACAGGAATTTCAGCTTGCAAGAGAGAACAAGGCTCTGAAAAAGAGTAAATTATGTCTTTTAAGCTGGACAAATACTATGGAAAACATAACCTCTTATTTGAGAAATAATCAGCCTCTTCAGTAATCTTTCTGTTGCACTTTTTGGCTGGAAGAAAATGAAGGTGTTTCTACTTCCAGTGCTTTGCATGCCATCTCAAAGGGGTGTTGAGTGACGCAATATAGAAATCCCACTGCTACAGAAACAATGAATGCTTGAAAGATAAATCTGCCGCCTATCAATACCTTCAAGAAATGCCAGACTTGGAAGGAAAGCTCCAAAGGGAAAAAAATTACCTACATGCTGACAGATCAGGCTTTCATTTCCCATCTGCTGATGAGAAACGAGATGAAGGTGATAACTACTTGAGAGATGGTTGTATATTGATCGCCTTCCTCAGAAAAGAAAGATGCAATGCATGATAGCTCCTTACCTTAGCTTTTCTTTAGGTACTGGAAGTGCTAAGCAAGGGTTCCACATGAATTGAATGGTAGTTCTAGAACCTTGTGGCTCTGTGACAAATACCTCTGTGTATACACTCAAGGATGGATTTAGATCACCTCTTTCAGTCCTGCAAACCTATCCAAGCCCATGGTGCCAACTTCTGTACCACAATCTCTTGTATTCACAGTGCAGCTCAGCAGCTTCCTTCTTGAGGGACAACTCAGTATGTGTTTTCTGGAACCCAGGAAAAAGCTTTGGTGTTATCCTGGACTTTTCTGGATGGTGTATTTCTTTGGTAGGAGCCTGATGTCAATCTCCTCCATGATTTTCCTCTTGGTTTATTTTTCAAACCATTCCAAGAATCTCATCTGTATGCCTTGGACATTGTCAAACAGCTGCCCTACCAATAAGCCTGGAGGTTTGTCAAGCATATAGGTAAATTACATTTTTGCCAATCTTGATTCTGTAAAAATGTTTCAATCTCCTATTGCCTACCTCAAAATCTGCTCATAAAATTTATTCATGAAAACTACATCATCATGGTTCAGAAAGGAAGTACAGTAATTTCATGACCATAAGGCGCACTGGACTATAAGGCGCACCCCTGGGAGTTGGCAACTTTTGCAACTTTGTTGATCATATAAGGTGCACCGGACTAAAAGGCGCACTATTTTTTTGCAGTGAGGAGCCGCGCAGCGCGCAACAAAGTAACGAATTACTGGCAGGTGCTCAATTTGCAAACAGTTTTCAAAGATCGGTGTAGCAGCCCCAGGTGCCCTCCCCGTGCAGAGGGCCTCAGCACTCCTACCCACTTCCAGTGCCGGCTGGCACGGCTCATGGCTCCTGGCTCCCACTGCGCAGCCGCGCTGCCTCCCGGCTTCCCCTCGGCCGGTGGTGGCACCGCCTCTTGGTGCTTTCCCGCGGCGCTTTCTCACCGCTTTTCTGCGCTTTCCCACGGTGCTTTCTCACCGCTTCTCAGCGCTTTTCTGCAGCGCTTCTTGGCACTTCCCTGTGGCCACACCACTTCCCCCCGCTTCTCCCTGGCCGGCGGCCACGGCTCCCGTGGCTCCCGACTCCCCCCGCACGGCCCCAGCTCCCGCGGGTCCCGGCTCAGCTCGCAGATCGCACTTCTGGGTTCGCAAATTTCTGAACTTTGTACATCAGATAAGGCGCACCGGACTATAAGGTGCACTTCCAGGTTCGGGGGAAAATTTTAGTCAAAAGGGTGCACCTTATAGTCATTAAATTACTGTATTTATTTAAAAGCTATTTCTTATAATGCTCTTAAGCTAGAATAGGCCAAAGTTAGAATGAAATCGTTAATCAGACTCTATTTTACTAATATGGTCCCATTATTTTAATAGAATTACATGACTTAGTGAGATAAGCTAATTCTCCCTGAGGTAAACCTTTAAATTAAAAATTGATGGAAATTTTGATATGGGGAACTATTGATTGAATTTGAAAAATGTATCTCTGTTCCTAAACTTGTTTTTTTCTCTAAGACTTTATAAGCTTGTCTACATATATTCTACCCAACAGAGGAGAAAGAGTAATTCAAGAGTATCTCATTAGAAAAATTAAATGCCAGCATAATTTTATGTTTCTTCTCATTCCTCTTTATTTGAAATAATTGAATAAATGATTGTTTTAATATGTTGGGTGGGGTTTTTTTGTTTGGGTTTTTTTGTGGGTTTTTTTGCGTTGTTTTTTTGGGGGGGTTTGTTTTTTTGGTTTTTTTTTTGGAATTACTGTAGAAAGCTAAATCAAAATGTCTGCCTTATTCTTTTGAATTCAGTAAAAATTTTATTCTTATCTGCTTTATGTCATTTATTGTTTGATAAATTTAATTTATAGGATCTGAAAGCCTGGATTAAGATGGCAATCCCACCATGCTGTTTTATAATCTTGCTTTCAGTGGAGCAGAGAGTAGATTTCATGGCCTCTCCCAATGTCTATTATATGCACAAGTGTAAAGAGGTACAGTCCAAAAGTGCAGGGCTATTCCTATGCACGTGGATGTGAGTGTGTGCATGCACACTTGCCCTTTCACATGTGCACTTTGCCTTCTCTTTGAGAGTCTGATGTGCAGTGAGAGAATTTTAATCCCATTTATTGACCTTTCTGAGAAGTGAAGGGAAAGAGGGGAGGGGAAGCATACACACCTGCAGTTTATTTCCTTTAAAGGGATGACTTGAAGATGATAGAGATGAGATAGGAGAAGAATACTGCCCTTTGCCAGGAGCTTTGTTCACAATGCATACAATACGTGGCCTGAGAAGCCGACTGGGAACTGTTGCCACTGGAATGAAGAACAGTATTGCCGGGGGTCATGGGGCAACGAGTGCAATCGATTAGAGGTATAAGTCTTAAGATGGCAGCAGGGAAAATGTTCAGTGACCAAATCAATCTGCTAAATGACCTTTCCTCCAGATGTGTATAACGTTATTCTTTTAAAGCTGAATTTGAATTCAGGTGCTCTAGCTTAGGTGGTTTTGAAGGCTCTGGAAGCAGGGTGACTGTCTGTGGGAAGATAATTTAGAACAAAGGATTCACAAGAACACTTATTTTGCATGAAAAATACCTGCCTGATATTTGAAAGTGTAACCACAAGGGAATCCAGAAGTAATGTGCAAGAAGCAGAACTTAGCTAATGTTTATTGGTGATAGGTAACTGATTATTATTTAAAAGGCATTCCAAGTCCACTGATGTCAGTGGTAGCTTTTCAGGAGAAATTTTACTGGGTCTTTGGTTAACATCATCCCCACTGTGTGGGGATCACTTCGACAATGCCATTGATGCTTTTTAAAGCAGTGGACTCCTAAGTACCTACACTGGTTTTGACAAGCTTCATTTATGTCCACTCTATAAAGACACAGTCTGAATTTGTTTTATGAACTTCATGAGAGTTTTAGTAAAAATTAAGACTAGTCTATTTTAACCATGTTAGAACAAGATGCCTCTTTGGCTTTACTTCCTTCTGTTTTTTCTTTGCTCTGTAATGAAGAGAAAGTACACATTGCAGTATGCTTAAATTTAATCCATTAACTTATACTTGTCACATAACCTGCAAAAAAAAATTTGAACAAAAAACCAACTCTCTTTTGGTAATGAAATATTTTTCAACAACAGAATTCCTTTCTTCAAATTCTTCTTGTGCCATACTGTTACCTGATTCCTACTAGTGTGGAGAAATTCACAGCTCTTTTGTGATCTAAAGCAGATCTGAACATAACATTCCAAAGATGAAAGCTGCATGAACAGCAGCGTGGAGCTCCTGGCAAAAATCTCTGTCCTCAATACCCTTTGTCAGGAGAAATGTTTTCAGCTACAAGACCAATTTATGCTCATCACAAGCGAGAAATGAAAGTGCCTGCTCCCAGATGAACTGCAGAAAGATTCACTGGTTTTGTTGCTGTTGTATATTTACTCTATAAAAGTTTCAAACATGAAGACAAGTTACAGTGTTGAATTTCAAATGTTCTTTGATGGATCAGTGCATATAAATGTCTTAATTCTGTAATGATTTTTGATAGAATTCACTCCGCTAAAAGCTATTAAATCAGACTGGGTGAAAATAAATATAAAACATATAATACAATGTTACATCATGTTTTTTGACATATTGCATGATTTCAAGATCACTCTGCAAGACATTCCAATTTCTTTTAAGTCTGACTGCTGAATATATTCTTTGTTATGACTAGAGCACTAATGCTCATGTCAAGAAAAGATACAAATGTGATGGAAAATGTCAGAAAAGATTTCCATTCCTGTAGTGGAAAGTATAAAGGTTGCACTGCAGGATCTGCTGTGCTTAAATGCAAAAATAGTACTTATTGAAATGCCTTGAACTTCCACATTTTTTTTTTTTTAATCATAAGAATTCTTACACTAGAACACCAGCTAAGCTAATCTTTGAATAGTATTTGTTGAAAATTTGATAGTTCTGATAATGATGGGTTTCCCTCAGTGTGAGTACCCATATGCAAGAGAAATTTTGTTGCGCTCATATCCTGTTTTGTGCTATCCTACAGCACATCTGAGCAGCACAGTAAGTAGCTGATATAAGAAACTGTCAACATTTTGCTGTCTTTAGCAACTATCCACAGGAGCTACTCTCATATAACTTCTGCAATCAGCTATGATATACAGCATTAAATCTCCCTGTTGCTGTAGCCAGGAAAGAAAAATGTGCTCAAAGCTTTTTTTTTTTTTTTTTTTCCTTTTAAATAGAGTAACACACTTCAACAATCAAAGGGTGAAACCAGCTAAAAAGTCACATAAGACTGTATTTAAAATCATTGGTTTGGGAGTATGGGGTGTGTGTGAGTGGGTTATGTGTGGGAGAAATCCCCTTAACTAAAAGCATTAAAGAAATGGAATGAATGTAAAATTCAACAGTTTAATTGGATCCCGAGGAATTATCTTAGAACGTGCAAACTGGCTTCCAAGCTCTGCTAACTAACTTACCTTCATCAAATGCTTAAAGGCTTTCCTCACATTGTCAAAAGCATTTTAAGCAAGTGCAGCACTCGGCTACATACCATGACAAATTTTGCCTGTAGGCTATTAAAATGGCTTTAAACTAGTGAGGCGTGCTCTTAAAAATATATATATATATTTATATACTTTGTACATATTTCATCCTGAGCTGGTTCCCTCCTACCAAGCTGCTTTCTTAGTGGATTTTTTTTTTTAGTTTTTTTTTTTTTCCTCTTTTAGCCTCTATATCTTCAGAGTCTAGCAGGGTTATTAATTAATGAACTTGTGTATTTTCTGTCTTTAGCTGTTGAAGAGTGAGGAACTGTCAATCAGCAGGGACCCTCCTGAATTAGGTGAATGCTAACATTTGGCAAGTGTCATCACAGTTGCTTGCCCATGCCCTTGTAATGCTCTAAGCCAGTGACCCTTCCCTCTTTGTCACACATTTCAGGTAGCACTCAGAGCTCATTGTGTGCAGCTGAGGTCAACTGCCAACCAACCAAGTGCTCTGTCCTGCTCACACAAAGCTTTCCCTGAAGGCAAGAGAAAAGAATAATAAAAGGGGGAAATGGCCTGCTGAGCAAAGACTCTGAGTCTTTTATAACAGGAGGTCGTTTTTGATTATAGGAAGGAACCTTCAGTGGCCATGGAAACCAAAATGCCACACAAAAGCCAGAGGGTGCTTGGGAGGTAAACAAGATAGATGAAAGGTGATGGTGCTTTTAATCTCCACAATCAATGTGTTTAGGTGGGTGACTTTAATTTAATCCATGTCTGATTAACCCACTCCCTTTGTTTACACCATTATAGGAGTTTTTCTCCTATAAAATTTTTAAACAAATGCTAAAAGATTCCAGGAGAGGGCTAGTCACCACAGTGTTTTCATCCTATTCACCCCACTGATGTAATCATGGATGTTCTCATTATCCACATAAATGCCTAATCCTTCTTATTCCTGCTAAGCTTATCCTCAGTGCTATATTTTTGAATGAGAGAGTGAAAGTTCTTATACAAATACAAATTCTTGTGACTTTCTCTTTTAGACACCTAGCAGGATGAAACAACTGGAAACAATGGCACTCAGTAAGGAAACCTTTCCCACCAAGAAGCCTTGGAGCAGTTTTGTGAAAACTGGTTTTGATTTGGGTGAGTTATGAGTCCTTGAAAGCTGCCCATCGTACAAGCTTAGACATTTTTAAATAGCAGCAGAGGTTTTAATGACAGCTGAATGTTCGGAAGGAAGTTGTGCCGTGCGTGCGTGCGCGGCTAATTTACCTACTTACTGAAAAATATACTCAGGGGTAGTGCTCCCAATGAACTCTGCCACATTCAGTTTAGCTTGGCTTACACAACTGAAAACTCTCTCTGACGGCTGTGCAAAATTTTCCACAATAATGAGCATTTTATGGATGAGATTTTCAAAAAGCCAGTCCCCCTTTAGGAGAACGGATCCCATTCAGACAGGAAAGGGAGGAGAATTTTAAAAAAAGGCCCAGAGGAATTTGTGTTCCTACATCCCTTGGGGTTAAGGGGTACATTAAATAAAGACAGGTATTTAAGGAATTATCTATCTGAGTCTCAGCGTCATTAGAGAATGAGCTTTAAAACCTCTCGGAATCTTGTCCTGGTTTCTGAATGAAAATAAAATGATCACTCATTGAATTAGGCTTCCTAAACAGTCTGGAGTAAGGGACAGGTGCTTCAAAACAGCTTATGCAGGAAGTGATGTCTAAGCTCAGTGCCTTAAAGTTGTCATAGCCCTTTCTATAGCTCAGATGTTTTTGCCATGGTATTCACCAGCTGCCTGTATCCAGCCAAACACTAGGTCCTGTCTTGAGAGGAGCTGCCTATCTCAAGTCTTTTTGAAACAGTAAAGCAGAACCTAGTGTGTCCTACTACAACACAGGCAGAGGCACTGCAGGTGATGCTGCCCACTCTGTGTAATAAGCCAGAAGTAGGAGTGCTTGGGAGCAAGAGACCTGGCCACCATGCCTTCCTTCCTCAATTCAGGGGTGATTGAACCTGGTTTTCTGCTGCCCAGGCGAGCAAGGCAAGCCTGGGGTGGCGGACATTTCTGGAGCTGGGATTCTCCTCAAAAATAAACAGGATGATTGAGGCCCAGGAAGAAAAAAAAGCATGCGTGAGCTCCTAACTCTGTAATCCTGTCAAAAAGAGATGGTCTGTCTGAGGAGATACTGCTTAGGTGAAACAGGGAACAATGTGCCTGGATGTCACAGCTGTAGAGTTTCACAGTGAGGAAAAACAGTGATGCTGTGAGTTGCCTTCTGCTAACAGTGAGCACTCACATGCCCATTGAAATATTCAAATTCTGATCTGTTCAGTCTGGAGCTTGCTTCTTCCTTCACAGATCCCTGGAGGAGTCTCTATCCACTAAACTGTAAGATATTGAGACAGCCTAAGACAAAGTCTCCTAAGCAAAGTGAGAAAAAAAATTGCTTTTCATTGAATCCATAGCTATTTCTTATTGAAAGGACTGCATCCAAGAATCTTACATGTGCTAAATTAGTGTAATTATCTCTCTCACTCAACTGACATTTAAATCCTTTCTATAGAATGGAGCAGCATAAACAGGCATGAAGTGAAAAGGTGGGGGGGCTACACAAGTATCTTTCAGTAACATTCACCCTGACTATAGAAACTCTAGTTTCCTGTATCTGTGTGATATGAACTTGATCATGGATCAGGGATACAACCAATTCCTCCTTAGTTTTACTTTGATTAATCACAGTGAGAGATGACCTTCTTGTTAGCAAATCTCCACCATACTGCTGTGCACTGCCAGGAATTAAAATCCTATGTATAAAATCAAAATTATAAATGACAGTACATGGGACCTTCAAGGTGACAAATCAGCAATTATGGGCTGGAGGTGCTTTCGGGATTAGCTATCCAATGATCAATTGTTTTTCAGAGCCTTTGTTAGAAATAAGTTTTACAACTCATGCACATGAATCTTTCCACGACTGAAGCTTTTCAACACTTTCAAAAGGCCCAATAATAAATTGTTCTGTATCTAATATTTTGAAAGGTTCAAGGCCACTCTGTTGGCACAAAAATTGGTCTTCTGCATGTAACACATGTATGAATTCAGTGGGAAACAAAGAACTTTCCTTCCCTCTTTTCTCCTTTCATCAGCGTCAAGGCTGACTAGAGATGCAATGATTCCTGTTATGAGGATTTGAATTTAAATCAAACTTTCTCTGACTTCACACAAGTTGGTAGGCATCTTTCAAGGACTAGTAACCTCCAGTAATTTTTTTTCTTTTTTTTTCTTTTTTTTTTCTTTTTTTTTTTTTTNTTTTCTAGTTTCTCTTCAGTGAGGAAAATTTGGGTTGGTCAACTGACCAAGCCAAGGATTATCATTGACCATGAATTGTGTCACACTGAAGCACTCAGCACCATTCTCACAAAGGAGCACAGAAAAACCTGTTAATGCTGCAATCCTTCCCTAATTTTGCTCAAACAAAACTCAGCTTAGTACGCTGCTCTATTTAATGAGGATCTTGTGATCGGTAATACCAGTTGCATTTGTAGAATTCAGGCTTTTGACAAAGTACACTGAATCAAAGAGCCTGTGAAATATTTCTCAGATAACTACATGGCAGTAGGATAGAAAAGGAAAGAAAATAGTTTTTCCAAGATTTTGGCAGGTTTTAAAGGGCCTTCCACTCATCAGTCAGACGATTACATTTTCATTTTCACTCTGAAATTTTGTTTGGTCTCTTTAAAAAGATAAAAAATGAACAGAAAAATCAAAAAAGTAAGTGGTGGAAAAACACCATATAATGGGAGCTGTATCTTCCTCTAAAGGTGAAGTAATATAATATGCTATTTAGACAGAAGGCCATAGAACTACTCAAGAAATAGAGGATAATKACTGAATGGAAGGGAAAAGACTTTTTACAGACTTGAAGGGAGTGTCAACAATATGAAGTCTGAAGACTGAGAACATTGCTATGAGGATGAGGAACTGAAGAGAAAGGTGATTGATATTTAAGATTTTTCTTGTAGACCTGGACTTTTGGGCTATTCATGGCTGCCTGCAGCTGTTTCCACTTGTCTCCTTTGACTGCTTTAGCAACAACGTTCAACCTCTCCACATTCAATAATTTGAACACCTCAGAATGAATGCATTATGTATTACATGCTCCACTTTGCTGAATGAGTCCCTAAGTTGCAGTGGGATAAACCTAGAATTCTGAAAAAGACCGTTTCTCTCTTCACTGTGTGATTGGGTTGTGGCAGGCACAGCATCTGAGTCCAGACAAATTGCTAGGGTCCTAGAAATAACAATCCTGCTGCTTTCTGCCCAATAAAAGAAGCGTTATATGGCCAAATTAGGCAACCCAGTGACCACCATGAAATCTGTTGTAGCTTTTCCTTAGAGTTGATGTGGATACTTAGCCAAACCTCTTTGGCTGTGCAATTGAGCTTTATCATACTCTTCTTCCAGCTAAAATTATAAATACCCTTATATTTATGGTAGTGCAACACCACCTACTAGGAGGCAAGGGTAAGAAAGCTGGCTCTTTTAAAAATTAATGAGCCTTGGAAGGAAATGAAGCTGAGAGAGTATGAAAGCATACGAATTTCTCCTGTACAGAAGAACTAGCATTCATTAAGCTGTAACTCTACACTGTTCAAAGCTCCAGTCCACTTCAGCAGTAGACTAGTATGAGTAAGGACTGTAGAGTTCAGGGTATGTGTTTTTCTATTGCCTGGAAAAATATATTACTGCATCTGGGGATAACAAGATTAGCAAAGACATTTGCTTTGTCACATAGACATGTGGCTACCTGCGCATTAGATGTAATAAAATGGATTTTGCAATAGTCTGAGAAAATAGGAGATTTATATTCAATGTTAAATTTGGGGCCCTTTGCAACGGTAGTAACTGTAAACCTGATCCTACTTTTACACTGTCAGATGATGGGAATCGCATAACTGAGTATGTTAAAAATGGCACTCTGAAGGTTTTGGTGCTAGTTAATATTAGAACTTAGAAGACGTGAAAATGAATGTTCTTATGAATAATTCTGTTAAGCAAGATACCTTTTAATTGTTCTTTTGTTTCTCTTTTTACCTAAAAGTATTAGATATTTAACCCTTTTAAGATCTCTTTTATGTGCAAGGAAGCGGAAATTACTGGAAACATATAAATTGGATTATTCACAGATTTTTTTTTTCCCTGATATGACCACATAATTTTCAATTTATATATGAAGGGAGTGTGTTACTTATTCTTTCTCATCTACCAAGAAATAATCTCAAAGAATTCATGTTCCAGGTGAGAAAGCTAAAGAAAGTCTTATTGACCTGAATTCCTCTTGTTCTGTGCATTTCAGACTTTTTCTCATATTCAGTCTTCTACTAGGTGGGCCATTTCTATACAAAATATTTCTACCAATATGTCTGTATCAAATGGAAGTTGACAGTTATTGAACATACTGTATTCATAGTTATGCAGCTGTGAATGTTATTCCTTAATACCATCTTGGAATAAGCTATACAAAGGCAACACAGATCATGACACAGAAATGACTGTGCCTATGCTAATGAACCATTATGCCTTCATCACCGAGTGTAAATAAAGAAATACAACCTTACAACTGTGAAAGGAAATTGCTGTCAGATATGATGGATTGTATTTCCTGGCTCTATGGTTGGTAAATTTATATTTAGTCTTCATTTGATTACTGGTGACTATATTGTGTTTATTGCATAGTAAGTCACTGAGGAGTGATCAAATAATTTTCATGATGACACAGATTCAGCATTAGAAAGGCAGACTTTTCAGGAGACACATTTCCTTTCACATTGAAAAAGCAGCTGTGCAAAGGGTGAGCCACTAAAAATGGGGAAGATTAAGTTTGTATAGCCCCTGTTGCCATTTTAAAAGAACATTATTAGATGCAAATAGGGTTGGTCTGATGGAATCCTGCATCTGAGCAGATCTGCTTTTCTCAAGATTATGTGCAGGATGTCTATCCCAAAATCAGAATAATGTTCAGATGCTAGTCACAAGAGGGAGCTCAGTGCTTCAGAGCTATAATAGAAATAGATCCAGACTGAGAAAAATTTGAATTGTTTGTAAAAGGATACATGGTTGGTAAATTAATAGCAATTTTCAGTGCTTGGACTGAATTCCTTCTACTTGGATTTATCCTAAAACATCAGTCTTTGGCATTAGAAAAGAAGAATATTTCACACTCAGCTGATACATAGCTCACTTTCTCTGGCTTTCATCTCTCTAGTTTCTCATGTTTCTATTTCTTTATCAAAAGTAAAGTTAAAATGGAATGGAACCTGATAGTTTATAGCAGCATTTTAAGACCAAGAAAAACCCTAAATCCAGTAATATTTTATTTACTCTATTAGTCTTAGGAATGGACTGGACACAAACTTAATATCATGGTTAAAAAAAATCAGTTATATAAGTTTGAAATTTTATAATATTTGAAATTGTATGATAAATAAAATGTAGACAAATTGAAATGGCATATTTAAAAAAATTCCAGTTGCACACCTAAGATATGCTGGTTTAATAACCACACATTGTAGATGAACTACAGAACATCACAGCTGTGGGCACAGCATTGATTTGCACCCAAATGGGCACCTAAATCAACAACCCAGGAAGCAGAGAGTAGATAACTGCCACAGAGCCAACCTGTTATTTAGGCAATCAACATACTTGTCTGAAATACTTTCATTTTAAAAAATGCCATTTTTGAACTGAGGAACCTTTGATTGATAAAAGTGCAGCCAGATGTTCCTGAAAGTAAGGGTGTTAAAGCTGGAAATCGTGACAACATGAAATTTTCAAGAAATCCGAACTTATTTTATTCTTTGGAGGTGAATAATTTTAAAATTACAGTAATTTCACGACCATAAGGCGCACCTGACTATAAGGCGCACCCCCCGGGAGTCAGCAAAATTTGCAACATTGTAGATCAGATAAGGCGCACTCGTCTATAGGGCGCACATTTTTTTTGCAGCGAGGCTCCGCCCCCAGCTCCTCCTGCGAGGTTGCTGTCCGAGGCCCCACCCCCACCTGGCAACCATTGGCCCCCGGGCCCGCCAGGACCCGACAGGGGTGGCGCCGTGAGTCCCCGAGCCTGCTTCCACCTGGCAGCCATGGGCCCCTGAACCCACATGGCCTGGGAGTGGGGGCTGCTGCGGGCCCCCGGGCCTCCCTCCACCCAGCAGCCACGGGCC
>PYHW01010678.1:4750006-4770658 GCA_013186435.1 Turdus rufiventris
CGCACCAGACTATAAGGCGCACTTCCGGGTTTGGGGAAAAACTTTAGTCAAAAGGGTGCGCCTTATAGTCGTGAAATTACTGTATATTAATTCCCCCTCACAAGTTGTATCATGGAAAAAAAATATGATTCGTGCATTCCAGAGTTTGTTGTTCCAGATTAAACTAGGTCGATTTTTTAACAATGGCCCATTTCTTACTTGCCTCACCCACTCCTGGTGTTGCCTGGGTGATGTAGTTGTTCAGATGTTTTGGGCTTCTTCAAGTGTTTACTTATCAGTAGTGCAAAGCCTGTGGAAAGGGTTGGCCTGCTGAATTGGATTTACAGCAGTTGTTCTTCCCCAGAACAGTGGAAAGTAACTGAAATGGTCATATTCCTCCTTCTTGTTGTAGATTCCCTTATCTTCATGTGTCTTAACATACACTACCTTTGACAGTCTCTCCCTTTCTCTTGCTCTACATTTTCTGGCTTGTTTCCCATTCCTTCTTGCAAAGACTCATCTTTTCTTGGCCATCTGCTTTGACAATGCCTGGTGAAGTGGGTTATTTGAAAAGTAGAGTCCACACATATCTCACTGGAAAAAGATTTGTCGGGGTTGCAAAATACAGGCTGAAGAAAATAACCTCTGCTACACCCTTTCTAGGAAGTTCTGGATCCTGTGGCAGTTGTAGTGCTTAATTAAAGTTTAGGTCTAAAAGGTACACGTTCAGACTATAGTAATGGACTTCATGACAAAAGTACTTGTTAAAATTCCGTACTCTGTGTTACGCAGTAGTACAACATAAATCAGCCTAATGATCCCTTCTGGCCTTACAAAGTTTTGCTCTTTTAATTTAAAAGGGCCACTGTGTCCCTTTGGTGAGCACCAAATCAAGTACTAGGGTGTTACTAAGGTAATTTATTAGGGAAAAACCCTAAACATTAAATATAATAGCATATTTCTTAAAATGTGTATTTGAAGTCAATTACTTTATGAATTAAGTTTATTTTTAAATTTTAAAAAGTTGTTTTCTAAAGAGAAAGAACTATAATTTTTGATAGCATTAGTTTGTTCTAGCAAATAGTTGAATCCTTGAATTGAAAGAAACCCAATCTCAGTTTTGAATACTATCAATGATGCTGTGATAGACTTCCATAAAGTGTGATTCAGAATTTATATATCCATGTATATGTCCATAATAGTTATATAATGTATAAAGAAAAAAAGACTTGATTAAAATTTTTCATGTCCTTTGTCAGAAGACACAATAACTAACCTGAATTTTATTTTATTTTATTTTATTTTATTTTATTTTATTTTATTTTATTTTATTTTTTAAAATCTGTAGTGCCTTGTATCCATTAAAAGGCTTCACTAGTTGCTCTTTTCAGTTGCACAGACAATTCACAAAACAGAGGAGACACCTTCTCATATGGCCATTAATTAAGTTCAAAAGAGGCTGAGCATCTTACCCTGAGAACAAAATTGGGGAAATCCTGCTTTTAACCATCTAGTTGCTCTTGCAATCAAGACAACAAAGCAGGCTATAAATTAGCCCAGGACAATTTGAGATAATTCCAGTACCCCTTACAGGCAATGCCTTGGCAGCCAGGATCTGATGGCTGTGAAACTCCCCAGCCACACTTTTCACCCAGAGACATCTCATCCCTGGAGGCTTCTAGCTGTATCCCACTGCTCTTCCCTGAGGAAACCTGAGGAGGCACAGATGGTCCAACTCTACAGCTGTAAAGGCACTAAGAACATCAAAGTCAAGACTTCATTTCCCTCTAGCACAGCAGGTTTTAAAACAATAACAACAACAAAAACCTCCTAAATTGTCTATAGCTCAGGAAGTAATCCCAGCACAAATTGGCAAGAATTCAGATAACTTCAACTTGGAAAATGTGCAATTAATTTGCTAAATGAAAGGTGACATGTCTGAGAGGATGGTCTGTATTTGAAATCAAGGACAGTTGATTAAAAATTGTGCTCTCTACTAAGAAGGAAATAGTCACCCTTAATCTATGATTTAGAGCATGATTTTATTGTACTCTCATTCAAGTATGCAGTGCCCAATTGAAAAGGAAGCAAATCTAATTAATTAATATTGGCCTCTCATTATCGGGCATCTGCCCTGCGCTTCCTGAATGACAATCCTAAACATCAGAAAAAGACAGATCTCTTTGCAATCAAGGATCTTATAAACAACAAAATAAATAAAATAAAATAAGCTGCCCGAGCCGTATCCTATTGCTAGGAACAATCCAGTGGCGTTTCAGCCGCCCCACTGAACAGACAGGCCTTAGACCGCGCTCCGGGTTTGGCCAAGCCGGGCTCCTGGCCAGGGGCCAAGGGAAGCAGATTTCAGTGGCACGAGCCCTCCGCTGAGAACACCCTACCGCCGCTCCCCCCGGCCGGGCACCGCGCATTCATTTTATGTGTAGTGCTCCTGTGCCTCGCAACTGCCAGGCCCGATATTTTCTTTATGACTTCAGCTTATTTGAAGATTTGGCTGCAAGATGTATTTTCACACAGTGCTCAATACAAAGTCTCAAACCTGAGCTCAGAAATGTAGTCTGCAAAACTGAAAGGAGCTAACTTGATCTCTAGGATATAAATAACTGTGGAAAGACAGAGGGATCTACTCCTATGCAGTTTCGATAGTTTCTGGCAGTGTGATGATACCAAAAAATGTTAGTATATATAACCTCACCTGTCAGCTGGGTGAAATTTCTTCACAGACACCTACACAGTAGAAGAACATAGAGAAGTCAGAAAAGTAACATTAAGTCAATGGTAGCAGACAACAACCTCAAATACTCAGTACCAACTTTGTACTCTATACCACAGACTAGCATTCCAACCTTTCTACCTCTTCTAACTGCAATTTCCCTCTAGAAAACTTCTAGTGGCCAGTATATGGGCTTTTATGGATTTTTGTGCCTGAAGGACTAAGTTGGAATTGGGGAGTGGAGAAGAGTGGTAGAGAGGGGAGATAAGAGGAGGGGAAGAGAAGAAAAGAAAAAAAAAATTAGATGTGTAAGCAGAGTGGCAAGTGCGTAAACCACAGGCACAGTGTCACAGAATCACAGAAGTTTCTGCATTGTAAGGGACCCACAAGGATCTTTGAGTCCAATTCCTAGTCCCGCACAGGATGATCCTTGTGTGCCTGAGGGTATTATCCAAAAACTTCTTTGACTCAGACTTCATGCTGTGGCCACTTCCTTGTGGAGCTCATCCCAGCGCTCAGCAACCCTCTGAGTGAAGAACCTGGTACCCAATCTAAAACGCTAAAGCTTCCCTGATATAACCTAAGGCCATTAACTCTGGTCCTGTCACTGGTAACAAGAGAGAAGAGATAAGTGTCTGTCCCTCCACTTCCCCTCACAAGGAAGTTTTCTGTGGTCTTTTTAAAGTTAAGGACTGGTGAATGGAAGAAGGGATATCTAGTAGTTAGACATGGACTTCCTTTTCCTTTCTCTTTCAGTTTCCAGATTGTGTCTTGCATTGTACTCTAAAGGTTATATTCCAGTCTTTGCAAAAAAAAAAAAGTCAGTCTGCTGACAAATATGTTGTTTCAGATGTTTATCTTCCCAATTGTTGATGAAAACCCTTTCCAATTTGTTCATAGGCTTCCATTAGAATTTCTTTTTTTCCATTAATGCAGAACACTTGTTTCAACAGATTTTCTCTTAGTTCTACAAAAGGCTGAATAACACTGAATGAACGAAAATAGAGATGTTTTGTGTTGTAGACCAAAATCTCTAAGTCATTAGGAGACTGTTGTGGCTGGATTCTTCTCTGTCCATGCTTTTAAGATTTAGGGGTTAAAAAGAAAAACTGTGTTTGTATTTATCCACAGAAAAATATGCCAGTGATCTGACCTCAATCAATGAACTCTTAAGATGCAGCACAGGTGTTAGAAATGGCTAAGAAGAGACAGTTGGAGAAACATATTGATTATTTTTATAGTCAACTTCACACTGTCACTTGACTGATTAATCTGAAACATCTAACTCTTTCCAGCAGCTGGAAAATAAGTTGATTTTTATCTCATCCTTAGCATTCCCATCAAGTGATGAACTATAAAATTTTTGTCTGCAAACTCAAATTGAGAAAAGAGGTCAGACAGAATCAATATTTTTTTCACACACTAAAATTTTAAAAAACTGTCCAACTGGATATTTTCAGGTCTGCTGTTAATATATGGAGTGAGTTCCACAGATGATACTAAAATTTGCCAAAATACTAAAGCATATGTTTGATTTTAAACTCTGAATAATTCCATTTACAACAGAATCTAAGCAGGCGTGCCAAACTAAGGATGGAGTTGGAGACAGATAGCAGTACTCCCACACCCCTCAATCATCACCTCTAGGAGTTTTGATATTTGGATGCTGGTGGCCAAGCTATTTTGCAGGAATTTTAGGTTTGGCAAGCATTTACCTGGAGGCCAGGATAAAAATGCATGAAAAGATTAACCAAATCTTATGATGAAGAAACAGCAAAAATCTGGTATTATGAAAAATAGCAGGAAAAAAAATATGGTATTTGCAAGCTTTAGGATTTATTTATGCCTTCAGTTGCTTCAAGACCATCATGACTACAGGAAGTCTGCAATTAGTATTTCCTGTGATATTTCACAGCCAAGTTGTGATAATAATTTTATGTTTGACCAAGTGTGTAGGAGCTTCTAACTGCATTCAAAAGGAGCAGTCTGGAAACAAAATGGTTATCTGAACATACAATGGTATCAGTGAAAAATTCTGCTGTACTCTTGTTTCTCATGTGGAGCAGCAAGAGTAGGTCTAAATATAGTCACCATGGAGGCTGCATGCCTCATTTCTCTAATGAAGTCATTCTTCTGTCATTAGAGCCAAGTTTAAAATTATTAATATCTCTATTGCCATGAAAATCTAGACATTGTCTAAACGTGGTTTTGTATTTTTATAGCTGACATCTCAAAATATTCAAAGGTTGAGTTCCATTTTTGTCGTGTATAGATACAATATCTCTATTGGAAAGCAGCAATGCAATAACAATAGCTGTAATACCAACCTCAGTTCTTGCAAATTATTTTATGTGCAAAACCAAGGGACACTTAAAATAACCTTGAGTGGCTTTAAAGCCACAATAATTTACTCAAAAGTGCTGTTGTCTAATTACATTAGAGAATAACTGTTTTTGTTATAGTGTCTTAAAATCTGGAGCTTTAAAATTCTCTAATCACAACTGTGAGTGAATCTGTCCTGAAGACTTCTGTGTCACTTCTCACTAAGCATTTTGCCCTTGCCTTCACAATGGTGGAAAAAACCCAATCAGTCTGGGTTCATCACGCTAAAGGGTATTTGCAGAAAATTCATCACATGCGGTTAGTGTAGGTTGGTGAGTGCCAGATTTTGTTAGCAAACTCTATCTACTAATTTTACCACCAAAATTGAAACTGCCAGAGACCCCTTTCCCTGATGGCACTACTGACAGAGTCCTTGCAAATCTGGAATGGGCAAACAAATTTAAAGAAAAGAAGAACTGACTTAAACAACTGTGTGGAATTCAAAGTGTGTTTCCAATGAATCAGTACTTGGTTTTGAAAAAAGCTGACATAAAGTTTCTTGTCTGGTTTTTGTTCTGTAGTCACTTTTAAAATTCCTGACTCAAGCCAGACCAGGAAGTCAAAAAAAACCCCAAAAAACCCCCACCCCCTATATATATATATAAACACACACATGCAAACATACATACATGTATGTATAAATATCTTAAGAATATCTGATTTTGCAACTAACACCAAGTTTTGCAAATCCAAGTTTACGACAATTTAAACCCAACTTCCCACCTACCAAATAAACCTAAAAATTGTTTTTGGTAGTGATAGTTTATGACAGAAATCTGATGTGACTCTAAACTGGATTTATACATGAATACAAGTTTCCCTAATGATTTAGGATATAGAAATATCATCATAATTGTGTTATTATGGGAAACTTACTTTCACATAAATAGTCTGAAAAATATTTGTATTTTATATTGACAGCATTTTGAAGGCTCAAACTTTTCTTTCCAAGTCACAGAAACATCAGGAGGCAATGCTTTTATCAGTTTTATTTTAGCCCATGGTAAAGAGCTAATGGAAGTTCTAACTGCAACAGGTATCTTTGAATACAGATTTGATTTATTTTAAATTAAATATGAGAGCAAACACAGGCTAGACAGTCTCTGTTAGAAAAAAATAGGTCTGGAGAAATTTATGAAAATTATTCCTTAAGATTTAGTGAGGGCAAAGTTACATGTGAGTTCTCAATGGTGAGAACAGGATTTAGACTGAACAAAAAATGAATGTGACAGAAAGAGAATAGTGCTTTGTGTCATCCAGAAGCAGTGACATTGGTATTATGGCCAATAAATTAAGGTAAATTAGGTAAATTAAGAAATACATACAGCAATTAAGATTAATGCAGACAAAATATAGGCAAAACCAAGCGTGTTCAGCAGAGGTTCAGATAGTCCTCATCTCATGTTGTTGAAATTAATCTATGCACTTGCAAGGTCTTGTAGATAGGGCTAATGATAAGTTGGATGTGTTAATTCATCAAGATATGAAGCAGCTCAACAAACTTAAAGCACAGACATGTCATGGAATCTTAGAACTGTAGAATTGTTTGGGTAGGAGAATATCTCTAAGATCAAGTCCAGCCATTAACCCAACACTGCAAAATCCACCACTAAACCATGTCCCCAGGTGCCACATCTATGCATCTTTCAGTTTCCTCCAGGCATGGTAACTTCACCATTTTCCTGGTCAGTCTCTCCCAGTGCTTGATAAGTCTTTCTGTGGAGAAATTTTTCCTAATATCCAATTGAAACCACCTGTGACACAACTTGAGGCCAGTCTCCCTCATCCTGTAACTTGTTCCAGGGGGAGGAGACTGACCCCACCTGGCTACAGTCGCCTTTCAAGTAGCTGTAGAGTGATAAGGTCCCCTTTGAGCATCCTTTTCTCCAAGCTAAACATCCTCAACTCCCTCAGCTGCTCCTCATAAGACTTGTGCTCCAGACCCTTCACCAGCCTCAATGCTCTTCTCTGGACCTGCTCCAGCACCTCAATGTTCTTCCTGAATTTGGGGCCCCAGAACTGAACACAGATTTTGAACACAATCGGCCCCCACACTGAACTCTGGGCAACAATACTTGTGCCCAGTTAACAGCTAGATGTTATTCCAGTCCTCCTCAACTGTCTTTAAGCTGCTGCACTTCAATGGGAGATTAATCCACTTTAAACTCCCCAGATTCAAGACAGAGAATAAGGCTACCCTGGAGCAAATTACTCCAGAGACTTCCGATGAGGATAAGTGGACTGTCTGAAGTTCTGACTTTGGCTTTAACTTTGTGCTTTGCTCAATAATATCTTAATGAATACTGAGCACACATGGTGTAGATAAAGGGAATCTAGAATAATTTTATTTTCTGAAAGCACTGTGCTCATCTCTAAATAAGAGAATTGGCTTTCTTCTTGCTTATTTTCCCAATGGCCCCATTTTGCTCTGCAGAGTGGAAAACTTTCAGTTTAAGGCTCTGTAGTGGTGAAGGTATTTTCCAAGGAGGTGGGAGCTGTGCGACTGTTTTTTTCTGAAAATGAGGGAAAAGGTCTTACACATGTGGTTCTCTAACTGCTAAACAGCTCTGCAGAAGTCTGAGCACAACTTGTTCCTCTAACTGTGCTTAAAAAGAAATTTTCCAGACACATAAAGAGGACAACCTCATTCTTACCTCCAAGTCTGGGAGTTTTCAAGCTGTAAATCCCAGGTGCGTGTAGGTTTTTATCTCAACTCTAAAAAGATCCTTCTACAAGTATGAGAGAGACAAGATTCAAACATGCTTCATTCCTAAGTCCTTGGGTTGAGGCTTCCTTAAAGGTATAGGCATCTCTCAAGTCTAGAGTTTAATACAGGTGAGAACCCAACTCAGAATTACAAATGCTGTTCTCATTGAAGTCCAGGTTCTGTTATGCTCAGCTGGGTATCATCTATATACTTCTGGGAAGTGTTTTATAAAGACCAAAACAAAGTAAACTTTCCATCATTACATTCTTGTCACTCCACCTTCTCCGAGAGCAAACTGACTTTCTTGCATTTTGCACTTGTCTTTTAGTCTAGTTGAGAATGAAAATAACTTGTTATGTTTTACTTCACCTTAGTCCTCTTAGATTGTTCTTTCCCAGAAAGCAGTTGCACTTTTTCTGTAGGTAGGATTGTAAGAAGCACAGTCTGTGTGATCTCTTTCTCAATTATTTTGAAACTGTCAGTAATATTCCTGGCTGTTAGAGGCCATTAGGGATTTGATCCCTTAAAATTAAGCACTCATAAGTTGTTCTGTGAGGTAAAGCCCAAACCAGTAGGCAATTTTAAACATAAAGATTTTTGTCCCATAGTTAAAAACTTAACCGAAAAGTGTATTATGATATTCTTGTGACAGAAAAATAGAATGGGAAATGAATCCTGTTTATATGTTTGGTGAAAAGCTGCTTTAGAGTTTATACAGTGAGAAAATGGGTTTTTTTTCTGCTGTTTTCTTTTTTTTTCATTTGCTATTATAGTATCACTCATATTTTTATCTTGTGCTTTAATGACCTTCTTTCAAAAAAATCTTATGAATGGAAAAACAAAGCCTGGGTATTTTTTTTTGGCATCTTACAGTACATGCTAGCAAGTGTATGCCTGACACCTTTTGAAATCAAGAATGAACAACTCCTCTAAATATACCTCTGAAAAAGGAGATAATCTCCTCACAGGTCACACATAAAAGTATAGATTTTTATGTGTAAAAGGTACGGGTTGATTATTGTAACTTTTTTTTCTTTTTTTTTTTCCATGGAATTCTACAGATTTTACCAGATTTACAAAGATGGAAAGTTGAAATAAAACAGCTTTAAATCCAGCACATTAAAAACTATAAGTACATCTAGTGCAGTATTCATCCAAATATCTCTACATTCTCCTACTCCTTGCCAGACACTTTGTTTTTGTCTGCCTTTAATTAGGAAGCTTTTGGGGAAAGAAAATATCACTATTTCTTTTTGTAAGTTTACATAAAACTGCACTCTTTATTTCAAGATAAATAATTAATAAAGTTTACACATACTGTTTGAACAAGTTTGGAGAGTCTTGCAAGAAGTGAGCTGACAATGCAGACTTAATAGTTTGATCAGTCAAAGCATATTCCCAATAATAGAATCAGGTTGATCCCCAGCAGTCATATGCCACTGAATGCTTTGTGATTTTTTAATTATTAGTCGGAAATTGATTGAATGGCATCCCTTGAGCTTTAATCTTTTTCCTAATTGCCTGTGATGTATTTTTCAGGGAAGTTGAAAGCTTTGGAAGGGTTTGAGTTGCTGTGTTAACATATCTGGTTTCTCATCTTGAGGCAGAGACTGACTGGAAATCCAGGGATAGAGGGCTTTTGTGTAACTTCCAGACAGATTTAATTATTAGTAATTACATAGCAAAACAAACAAAACTACTTTCAAGCAGTGCTTTTTTGTCATACTTCTCCCCAAAACAAAATGCAAGCAGAAGCTTCTGAGAGAAAAGGAGAGGCTGAGAAGGAATCAGTGCTACCTCCTTGCAGCAAAAATGGATTCTCTGGAGGGTCCCATAGAGAAAAACACCTGATCTGTGGTGGACATCTACTTTTGAACTAGTCACCTGAGTCCTCTTTAACATTAGGGAGGGGAAAAGAATGGTTACAGTAATTTCATGATTACAAGCTGCACCATTTTGACTAAAATTTTGCTCCCACTCCAGAAATGCGGCTTAAACTCAGGAGTGGCTAATATGTGGGAAATTTTCTGGCATTTCCAACCCCAGAAGTGCAAGCCAAGGTGCCGAGCCGAGCACCTGCCAGTAAAACCCGGGTTTACGCGATTGTTACGAATTGGTTGCTCTGTTTTGCAGCGGGTGGAGCCGGGCTCCATGCTGGCAGCGCAGGGTTGGGGGGGAGGCGGGGGACCTCCCTCCTTCAGGCAGCGCAGCCTGGGGGAGAGACGGGGGCTTCGTGCTGCCATCCCTGTGGTTCGGGGGGAGGTAGGGGGCTCTCTTCCCCTCCTGCCGCCGCCGCCATGGGTGCCAGTGGGCTCCTGTCACCGCCTGCCGCCGCAGGAGTGGGGGGTCTCCATCCCTGCCTGCCGCCACCGCCGCGGGTGCCAGTGGGCTTCATGCCCCCCTGCCGCTGTGGGGCAGCGCCAGGCTGGGGCAAGCGAGCCTGGTGGCGGCAGAAGCTGGTCCCGAGTGGCCCCACCGAGGGGCAGCGCCGAGCTGGGCCACCAGGCCCCGTTGGCAGCCCCGAGCGGGCTGAGCCCTCACAGCCCAATCAGAGCCAGTAAACCCCACGATCCCATGATTCTGTTACTATTTGGCAACTTTGTTGCACATGGGTTCTTGCTGTGAACTACAGAGCGGCTTATAATCAGGTACGGCTTATGTATGAACAAATAATGAAGCGTTGCCGACACCTGGAGATGCGGCTTACAGTCAGTGCGGCTTGTAATAGTGAAATTACTGTAATCTCACTCTAATACAGATTGTTAAATTATGTAAAGTTAATTATTCTTTAGGAGTATGTGCTTTTCTCTTTGGCTATGAAAGCAACATGGTGGCATTAGTTCAAGTAAAGGCATCTGCACTGATAAACTGTACATCTAGGTTTGGTGCTTTCTTCTTTGATGGTTTTGTGTCTAATGGTAAATTAAGTAATGCCCAGGAATGAACCTGGCTACTGGAATTCAGTCATCTGTAACTTTATTATTTAAACAGCCCATGGTGTGATTTTAGTCTATTCCACTTAGGATTACACCAATTTGTTGGCATAGTTTGGGAGCAGACACAGCCATTCCTAGCAGATAATGTGAATGTAGGCACCCTGTCTTTGAAGGTAAAAGATTTTAAAAACACAAACAGAAAAAACTCTGATTTTCTACTACAGATGTATCTAGAATATCTAAATTTGAGAGTAATGGTAGGGGACAGTAAGCCTTCACAATATGTCACATATTTTCACCAATTATTTGACTGCAGCATCTTACTTTATCTGGTAATGGCAAATGTGCAGACAAATGAAATGAGAATGAGAAATCTTAGAGGATTTCCAGAGTACACAGAAAGAATCACGGTGAAGCATCTGAATAATGTTGGTACACTGGGGAAACATAATATGGCCTGCTGTACCTGTGAATGTATCTATTGCTCCAGTACTGCTTGTGCATGAGGGTCCTGACATAAGCAAAACTAAAAGAACAATAAATACAGTTTTTGGTGCAGTCAATTTGCTATACTCTATCTGCCTCTTTTCCTTGTCCAAGTAATAATATAGAAAATTCATGAGCCCCATGGGATGTATTTTAATTAAACAGCTACTGTAACATCCATCCTCTATTATGAAAATTTGTTTGACTTCATAGACTTTAATGACAGCCTATCAATCCCATTATAGCGAAATAGTATTTTAGACTAGGCTGAAGCTTTTCCTGATATAACCAAGACTTTCATATATAATATGGAATTATCTGCTTGGAAGCTAAATAAATACGTAGACTTTGCATAGTCACCAGTGCAGAGTAATCACACAGGTTCCCTCTCTATTCTAGATTTTTATATTTGTGCTATTATCAACAATGTGAATAACATACTGAATGTCTTTTGAAAGACAGAATGTCTAATAGTTGTTTTGAATTCTGGGTAAACTATTCCATGAAAATTATATCTGCAAAGCAAGTACTTTAAAATGAAACTTATATCAAACAAATAATTTCTTTAAATATATTAAATTTCTTATATGGAGTAGATGCCTGCTGCTTAATTAGCCATAACAAAACTTTCTGAAGTGTGGTACCCAAGCAATTGAAGGTATCATGGTTGTAGGCAGTCGCCTGCCAACAATAATATGAAAAGATCCTGAAACTTGCCAAGACTTCTACTCAGCAAGGCTGGGGCTTCTCCAAGTTTTCTGAACCATTTCCTGCAGATGCATTGGGCTTTTTCATTCAGACAATTTTCAGAAGTTATTTATTTATCATATTCTGAGTATCTTCTCTTAACAACATTGTCTTGAGGTTGGTTTTGGAAAGACTCGGGTAATTTGATCTGGGTTCTATGTAGTAAGAATTTTTTTCAGGACTTCTTGTTTTAGTAAATTCTTACAGTTACACTGCACAGTATTATCCATATTCCATTGATTTTCCACAAGCACTTAAGATGAAGAAAAATTTTCCTTAATCTCCTTCATTAACTTAATGCTGGACAATGGTTAGGATTACCCAAGGGAAAGAGTCAGGTGCTCCACAGTCACTGGTCTGCTCAGATGAGGTGGACAGAGAACAAGTGGGACATTATGGACTGGGAAGGAAGAGGAGCCATGACCTTTTCTTTCTTACTGACTAACTAGAGCATCTGAGCTGGAGATGACAGGGAAGTAGCTCAATGCTGATTGAAGCCTCCAGTAAATTAGTTGCATTTGGGAGCAAAAAGGAAACAGGAAGGAAATCGTGCCACACCATCCCAGAAATGCTCTGTGTCCCAAGGCTTTTCTTGGATATGTGCCACTGAAGATGCCATTCTTTGCTTTGGAGAGGAGCTAAGTTTAACCCTGGCTTTTGCCGAGTGCCTGCTAGCCTCAGGCAGGCAGGAACTGCAGGGAGACCAGGTCAAAGGCATGCATGTGTGCCCATGGTTTTCATGGAGGCTCTTTTGTGAGGGGAGTTCTGAAACTATGTCTCTTTGCATAGCATAGATTTAGTAAATTAGTGTGTATGGATGTGCAAATAACCTCCCTGCTTGGACTCCTGAGGTCCTCTGCTTGGCTGTAAACATGTCCTTTGACGGTTCGTGCTATCCTAAACACACAAAGGAACACCAAGCATAATACAAACTTGACTCAGAAATGCTCCCTATTTTCTTAGATTAA
The DNA here is from genome assembly GCA_013186435.1 of Turdus rufiventris. Taxonomy (NCBI): domain Eukaryota; kingdom Metazoa; phylum Chordata; class Aves; order Passeriformes; family Turdidae; genus Turdus; species Turdus rufiventris. The sequence continues at coordinate 4,762,943 of PYHW01010678.1, forward strand.
ACACCTTTTTATAGCTGCATCTATTTTAGGGTCTGAACAACTTTATAGTTGACTCCTAGAAGGTTAATGGAATCTCGTGGACAACACATAATTTCTGTTATGAAATGAGCAAGAGCTGAAACCTTCTTGAGTAAGAGATGCAGTTACTATGGCATGCACAGTGACATTTCTATGTGCATTTAGATAAAAACTACAGATTCTCTTGAGAAAGAGAAAGGGTAGAAAATGGTGAGAAAAATTGCAAATCAAGCTATGATAACACAGTGTGAGACCTCACCAGGCAAACACTGGCCAAATGTAACTGTTCACAAAACCTTTTAAGTATGCTTTCCAAGTAATCTAGCTTTTTCTAGTATTTGTTCTTCATCTGGTTAGGACTCTTTGCTCACTTACTGAAGTCCAATATGTGTTATATGATAAGAGCCAAGTCCAGGAAGCCCACCATCTGCTTTCTCAACCAGTAGTCTTGTCCACAACTTCCACAACAGCCATCGAAATGCATCTCATTCTCAGTTGGCAAGTTCCATTGGCATTGTGGGCCAATAGAAATGAGGCTGGGAGACATTTTCCTTATATCTTTTTTAGTGCTAATGGCTTTTGAGGAGACTGCCACTCATGACAGCTGTGCTTTGGCTAGAGTTTTTCACTGGAAGGACAGCAGATCCCAATACAAAAGCTCTTTTAGTGTAAATAGAAATCAACTTGCATCCAGAAGCAGGATAGCCAGCATCATTCTTAATACAAGCCTCCTTCTCCATCCCCAGACCCACTGATGCACTTTATGCCTGTCCGGGCCTCGCAGGTGGTCGGGTTTGTGAGTCTGCAGGAAGAGCCCCTTGGGAAGTGGGGTGTGTTCACTCATGACCAAGGAGTGTTATGCTGAAGGGAAGATGGAGACATAGGGAGAGTCTGGGAGAGAGTAATGTTTGTGAAGAAAACACTTGTGAAGTTACACCTTTATTGTTGCAAATCTACAGCTCTTTGTTCCTTTGGAAAGGCGGGTGCAAATTGGGTGCCAAATGGAAACCCAAACCAGTGGTGTCTGGCTCTCATCTTGCAATTCCTTTGGATAATTTTGAGTGAGCATGTATACGAGCAAGACAATGGATAATCAGACTCCTCAGGTAGGCAGGTATGTATCTACCACTTTAGAAGACAAGAGAAAAAAATTGTGTGATGTGGTTGCTTTGAAGGTGTTTTATTTTCCTTTTTAGGTGGTTCTCTGAAGAATAGGAGTAGTGCCAAGTATTCTAAAACTGAGAATGAATAAATAAATCTAATTTTAGGATATTTTCTAGGTGATGAGGACAGAAAGAAAGGATTTCAGAGATGAAAAAAAGAATGAGAGAACACAAAAATATATTAACCTTTCAGTTAGTTTTTTTTAAATAAAAAGGAATAATTATTTAACTTTCCTTGTGTAGTACATTCAATGTGTGCTGTCTGCTGTGTATCTAAGAAGAAAATTAGCTCACAAATTTATTTTTGGCACTTTACCATTGGAGATAATAAATTAATTTTAATTTTTAAATAGCATTTTGTCATTCTTAAATGAAAACCTTTTATTCTACTCTCCATTCTAAAGCTGCTCTTCATCTGCTTTTAAAAAAAATTCTCAAATAAAAAATTCCATTCTAAAGTATAATTCTTAAATTGTAATTTTCAGGAGGGCTTCACCAGGTGAGTGCTAGGTCTCTTCTCTGTTCTTATTTTCCTTCTTTAAGAAGTCACTCTCCTCCTTTTTTCCCCTGTTTTTTATTTTGTAATCCTTTTTGCAAGAGTCACATTTAAACGTTTTTTGTTTTCATCTTCTTGATCTTCTTGCAGCAATGTTACCATTGCAGCCACAGTACCAGAGGCTGTTGAATTCAATTTTCATTGTTCCTTTTACTGTCCTACTGGATATATGGCATATGAGCACTTTAATATTACATTTCTTTCTAATCATATTACATCTCTTTCTATCCCCCAAACATGAGTAAGGCTAGTTTGCCAGGTAAATCAAATCATCGAGTCTGGATGAATTTTCCTCTTAACACTTCCCAGCAGACACAGGCTTTTGATAAGAACTGCAGCATGGCTTGTTTGTGCCTTCAAAGGAAGTATGTGGGTAAACCTGGGGAGCATGTAGCCAAGGCTTTATTTCAAAAAGACAGAAGCAGGAAATGGAGAATCAGGATCCCACCTCCAGGCAAAAGAACGCCTCTTGGCCGAGGAACTACAGATGCTCGTGGTAGGATGGGTCTGGATTCCTGAATTCTGCTACCAAAGCAGTCCTTCTCTGTGTTTGGGACCCAGGCCAGACTCCAGGCTGATACACCCTGTTTTGTTGCTCTTAAACTCCTAACCAAGTTTGACACTGCTCTGCCAGTAATTAACAAATCTTTGGCCTACAGCTTGAGTATGATTACCATAAGCATCTACTACAGTAAATATTTCACTAATGTCAATGTCACCCTCTCAATTTAAGTCCCATAAATTCTATTTCACTTCTTAAAATAATTTTGTGTCATTACTACAACTTTCAGTGATCTCAAAAAAATTAGCAGACTTCAGAAAATGCATGTCACTTTCTGCAGTCCTTGACTGCATTCTTTCAGTGAAATCTAATGAATTCAATTGGATTTTCCTCGAGAAAGTAATGAATAAGAGTTGATTCTGTCAAAGCGATTGGCAATTTTGATCAGCAGCCTCCTGGACGTCTGTCCCCACAACAGGCTGCCATCTCCTGACTACATCACATGTGAAATGACTGTTCCTCACTCAGTACAAATGTGTTCTTATGATATGTTAGACCTAGCACAAGTTCTCTAAATCCCAAATAGATGAGAATTGAAGAAATTCCATGAAGTTCCACATGTTGTAAAAACAGTGCTGCTTAAAAGCATTTCGTATTATTAGACTGGATTTTCCAAAAGAAGAAATATGTTCTGGATGTAAAATCACTTTATGTTTTTAGCCCCCTAAATCCATCTTCTTGTTGCAAATTTCCTGACTTTTTTCTCAACCTCTGTTTTTTCAACAGAGCTGAACATTCTGTGGATATTTTTGTTAATGTTATTACATAGGTTTTCTGGTCCAGGCAATCAGTACCTATCCAATTGCATATCTTTAGGCAGCTCACTAAAAATGGAGCTCAAGAACGATGTAAAATATGGTATTTCTATATCTGGGAGGATGTGAGAGAGAATGTAGCTCTTTCCTTCAGCCCTGGTGATTTACATGGAGTAACATCATAAACCTGTCTTTATGTGGGAGGCTCCATGAACATGGCACAAATCTGTCAAATTCCAACCTCTTTGGTAGACTTGGTCCAATTTAAAATCTTCTTGAGTCTGAAAAAAGTTTTCTAAAAATAATAACTCCAAGATATAAAAAATAGACACCACAAAATACAGTTATAAGCATTTCATAAGGATATTAGTTTTCTTCTTTGATAGTGTTTTGCTTCTTACAGGTTTTTACCTGATTATAAACCTGTCTGCTTTATCTACCATGGGTCTGCATCAACACTGTCACCTGCAGACTGCTGACTCCTCATAGAACTGTCTCCACCGGAAAGAAACAATAAAACTTGTTTGATAAATAAAACTTTTATCTATGTGCTTCGTCAAATACAATTTGCCAAGACTTTGAAAATCTACATCTGTTCCGTATACAATTTGTATTGGCATTTGTTCCACAGATGTGTAACAAGACAAATACCTGTCCAGGCTTACATGTGATTCAGAAATGCATATGTTAATCATGCTGGTGGAAGGAGGTGAAGGAAAAGACAATAAATCAGCTTACAAATGGTTTCACTTGGAAAGGTCTAACAGAACAGGGTTATTTTTATCCTAGGATGCTTTTAATTTGAATCAAAAATGCTTTACCACATGTTCTGCCAGCAGTTCAAAAGAATTGGTAACAAACATTTAATCTTTTTTATTCTGGGATTGGCACTAAGCCCTCATCAAAAAGTGTATGCAGTCAAACAGCTTATCTCCAGTGAGCTGTGTTCCTTAATGTGTTCCTAATTATAATCCTATATATTGCTCACTGTGGCCGATTGAACAATATGGCAATAATTTCTTTACAGACCTCGCTGTTCTTTGAACTGCAAGTACAGAGGGCTAGGACGGAACCAGATCAATGGGATTTGAGTGCAGAGGAATCCAGCCAGATGCAATCTCTGGAGAATGCATTTCCAGCTGTTCTCCAGAAAGAGACCAGAGCAGACAGCTGGTAACTGTGCAGCTCTTTTCATACAGCCCACGGATCCATGCTGCAAGGTGTAGTCCTTCTTATCTTTATTGAATTCTGCACCTCTGGGGAGGGATTCACACAAATTCCACACAAAAGGTGTTTTTTAACCACAGGGATTGGAGTAATAGCCTGCCCACCCCCTCCTCTCAGGATTTCATTAGACTATTAAAAAGTTTCTGAAGGACTATTTGAACCAAACTTGGGCAAATATTTCCATAAGCTGAAAGCCGTAAAATGATGCTGAGAGGAAGTAAAAGTTTTTGTGCTATAGTGTTTGCTATGCTTCTTTGTGGAAGGTTTTAGAATGTATAAAATCTGAAAAGTTATGCCTGTTATTCTTAAAGTGCCTGCAGCCTTAGGGGTTGCAAGACTTTGTGCCTCCTTTTCCCTTTGTGAACACCTGGTTCACGAAGAACACTTATTGCAGTAATGCAACAAAGCAAGTAAATGAAAATGGTTAAAGCTGAAATTGTGTTTATACCAAAACAACAGTTTGTATTTGTCAGCTTCCACTTAGCTCTGATGTAGTGATAGTTAGCAAGGAGAAGAAAGTAGTTGACCAAGGATTTGGTACTCCTGTGCTTTTGGTAAAGTTCCCCCTTACAGATCATGTTCCTTCTTTCCCGATTGATGCATGCACTTCCTTTACTGGGATGTGTTCCTGCTGCCCACGTACCCCTCATGTACAGAGGACCCAAGAAAAACAGAGCATAGTGCTTAATCTTTGAAACAAGGCAGATGAGAGGCAAACTCCTCGGATTAAACCTGTATAATTCACAGGAAAAATTGAGTATTCTGGAGCTGTTATACTTGTTTTAATAGAAAAGAGGGCATTGTGCCAAGTCTTTCTAGAGACCACTCAATTCCTCCAGAGGGTGTTTGGGCAGGTACTGCATCCCAAGCCCAGAAAATATGAAACGGTATATTTCATAAGTGTATGTTGCTTATGTTACAGGGACTGAAAGGCAGATAAACTAATTTTTGCCATCCCTAATGGATCCAAATACAAAGCTGTTTTTATTTATTAACTCATAGACAGTGAGCACTGTTCTGAATTTCTGACTTCAAGGTTTCATAAAAACATTTTTTTCTGTACTTGGGTCTAACTGCCTTTGCCAAACAATATTGAGAACTTCACAGTGCCCTACTCACGCTCTTTTAAAGGCCTGGTGTCTGTGAAGTCAAGGTGTGGAATAAGAACACTTAAAAAATAGTGTTACTTAATGCACCATTGCATATAAGAGTAATCAATCATATAATTAGAATTACTGAGTGTATTCAGCTGGTCTGTGAGGCAGCTGAATATGTGAGAATATTCTGAGAATACGTGCCTTTTGCCATAACTGTCTTTTATATACTGTCAAGTCACTGGTGACCTTCTTTCAAATAGAGATTGCACACTTTCAAATAAAGAGATGGATGAACAATTTTTTTTATGAATATTGATCCCATTACTTCTGTTGAGTCTCTAGAAAGGGTGATTGTCAGATTTTTGTGCAAGTCAGCTTTTTTTAACTGAAAGAATATTCCCTATAGGGTGAGTATTTCTGGACCACTTTCTAGCCTTGAGAACAACTTTATGGGCAGTTTAAGCCACTAGAATCCTCACATGAACAAAAGCATGAAATTTTTTTCATCATTGAACAAGGCCAAAGGTTTGAGCACATGAATAATTGTTCTTTGTTCTTTGTTAGAATCTATGATGGCTAAAACACTGGTTGCCAGTTTCAGCTGTGTTGTTACATGAAGACCAAGTCAATAGCCCATTGCACCATCTTCTAAGAATTTAATGTTGCTCCTCATGTGATACTTCAGGATCAGAGCTTCTTTGCTTCAGTTTCTCATGTCTCTTGAATAACTTTGCACTGTAACATTCCCAGGTAGTCAGTTTAGGCTGTTAGACCTGGAGTGTATGCATGAATCATATCTTCAAATATTTTTGTTTCAATTTCGCATGTAGTAAAACATGCCTGCTATTGAAAGCATCAACTCTGATGTGACCTACCACTTACGGTCTTACACATATATATAAAATTGTCTTCATATAGAAGCTACATTTCTGCTTGTTCAGATTTATCTCAGCTGATCCATGTTTTCCAGAGCTTCTGGTTATGCAATACAATTTTTTCTTCTCACTGTTAAACATCATGTTTATAGTCTTTTGTATCCTCCCTACCAACAAAAATGTTATATTTTGCAGTAAAACCCCTCAGGGGCTGGAAAAATCCCAAATGGTAGTCCGCAGAAACAGTATTTCTCAAAGGGACGGTTGAGTGTGAACAAATACCTTCTGTTTTTCTTAGGGCACCCTGTTGAAAGCTATTTGGCATTATCCATGTTCCCCAATATGTCTTCTCTCATAGGCAGAGGAAAGTTGTCACATTTTTTCAATAGATAGATAAATAGATAGATAGATAATCTTCAGAACTTAAAACAGGCAGAGATTTGTCTCTTTGTTCATCTAAATGTCTAGCAAATGAATACACACTAGTAGTTCTTTTTTGTTACTCCCAGAGCAATAAACATCATCGTCTGTTTTAGGGTAAGAGGATCTTTCATTTGTATATGAGCTGTTGATTTTTTGGCTCATTTAGCAATTTTCCTATTCTTACTTCCTTTTCTTACAACAGTTTGAAACCTCTCACTACAGTGTCAATGTCTTTGGGAAATTTCAATCATAAGTTTTTGTTTCCTATCAAATGCCAACTGTTTTGCTAATAATGATTTTTAGGTTCATCATATGGATCATGCTTTTTTTATTCGACCCCCCTCCTCCATGTTCTTGTGTGTGTTTTCTATCAGGGAGTTGCCAGCTAATATTGCAAGCCTCTAGTCTCAGATCAGTCACAATTTGTTCTGTTGGTTTTTCCCTCCTCCTGCATCATCTCTGATAAATGTTTCAGTGAATCTTAGGCTTCTAATTACCCTAGCTGACTGAAAACCATTCAGAATAATCTGTTGTAAAAAAAAAAAAAAAAAAAAAAAAAGATTGCTTTCTGAATTTCATTGTCTTGACTGTCACTCATATCTCAGAATGATTGGTCTGTTTCAACTTGATCCAGCTGCATCCCAATTTTCCAGAGATCTACAGGTTTGACACAGGTTCTGACTGCTGCATTATGCCAACATTCACATGGTGCATTCTGAAAAGTTCTTATTTCTTTAACATGTGATACCCATATGATAATCAGTGACCAGATTTACAAGGGATGTAACATTTAACTCAAGTCCAAGTCAAACATGAAAATTTCCATTTACAGTAATTTCATGATTATAAGCCGCACCATTTTGACTAAAATTTTGCTGTGAACCCAAAGCGCGGCTTATAATCAGGTGCGGCTTATGTATGGACAAAGAATGAAAAGTTGCTGTTTTAGTTTGGACAGGTGTCTGCTGAGAAAGGCAGGAGCTTCTCTTTGAAATGGAGAATGTAAACCCCCTCCCTCCAAATTATTATAATTATGAAAT
>PYHW01010678.1:4770829-4819026 GCA_013186435.1 Turdus rufiventris
ATCTTGGTAAGAAATGTTGGGCTCTTCTCCCTGGCTGGAGCAACTTCCAATGGGATGAAGTAATTTTATCAGTCACACAGTGGGACTCTGTGGGCCATTAGCAGAAAATGACTCTTGGAGGAAGGATGGGTTGTGAAAAGATGGTTTCAATGGATGACTCATTAGCAGAATATCTCCCACGGAGATAAGGATCACTGCCCCCCACCCTCAACAGATGGTGATAGAATAGATACCTTTTATCACACTCTGTATTGTAATGTGCAGCTTATAATCGGGTGAGGCTTATATATGGACAAAGAACGAAAAGTTGCCGACACCCAGAAGTGCAGTTTATAATCGTGCAATTACTGTACAACTTAAAAGAATTTTAGTTTCCTACTTTTATATGTAGGTAGTTAAGTCATGCTTAGGTACAAACCATTTTGTTACATGTTGCTATTAAAAAAATGTGCAACATGTGAGCAACAATTGCAGTGAATGCAGAAGTCAGGACATCAGCACTTCCATTTCTACTAGAGACAGACTAATTTCCATTAAGTCTCACTAACTTTTGGAAAGCATAGTGAGCATGGCCAGCAAGGATGAAAGCTTACAATTACCTTTTTAGATGACTGTTGTAATCACAGAGCAACACAATAACAAGATATCTCCTTATTTTCTCTTTGACCTATAAACATTGAATTCTTTGAACAATGACATCGCTTCATGAGGAAGAATGTGTTGTTTGGTCTTATCCTGGTTTGCCATGGCCTTTACTGCAGTGGCTGAGATCATAATCTGATAAATAAAAAGCAGGAAGTTTTGAATCCCCTCAGGTAAAATTTTTTATTCTTGTTTTAACATTTTCCAGACAAATATTTTAACTGTTTTTGACTGTATCATCTTACTTCCATTTTCATATTTTTTAGGTGATTTCGTATCATACTGTGAACTTGGTCTTCTCCCACATTTCCCAATGAAGTGGCTTGAAAGCAAAAACACCATTTATTTAGATTAGAATCAGCCAGGATTGAGCTGGATTCATCCCAGTGAACCTAAGAATTTAACTGTGAAGGCTACTTCACCCTAAACTCCATATATATATTTAGTGAATCTCCCAGTAGAGAGTAGGATGACAAGGCTCCTATTTTAGGTATGTCTATGCTAAGCTGTTGAAAGCAGGTAGATAAATGCAGGCTTGAGGGATGTCCTCTTAGTCCTTCAAGGAACTTGTTGAATTCTGAAATTAAGCACTTGCTTAAATACACTTCAATTTGGAAAAGCACGTAAGCACACACTTGCAGTTAAACACCTAAAACTTAGGTATAGAATCCTGCAATAAATCATCTTTTTAGTGACTACTGACTGTGAAATATTTTTTTAAAAGATAAATGGCTCCTGCACTTTTATTTTACTGAAGCAATTTTAAACCTCCCTCTGGTAATAAGATATTTCCTACTAAGCTAAACCTTACTAACTTTCTCAGATTTCAATGTTGTATTTCCATCCTGTCCTTCTGGTTTGGAAAATGAACTTTCATTCCATTTAGTTTGGAAAGCTGGCACTAGATATTGTATTCAAAGTAATGGTTATAATTGAAGAGATAATCTCGCTGTACTTGAAAAGATTAACATTGATTATAGTAATTGCAGCAATATGAAAAACTCTTCCACTTTCTGTTTTTGCAGATTGGAAAACCAGCCTATGAATAGAAGCATATTAAATATTTGGTCCTGTTTGATCTTTTGGTGGAACTACTCTGTCATCTTATTAGTAAGCACCTAGTAAAATCCATGTCCTTTGGCTAATGAAAGTCTAGCAGTCATGTTTGGGATTCTCTGAAACAACTCATCTAATTCTTCTAAGCATGAAATAAGTACAAGATATAATAACTGCTGAGATTACAGTCTGTTTATAAAACGAAACCTGAGCTAGGAGCCTTCTATTCCCCAAATACAGAGAAAAATTATGCACCAATTTAGCCAGAAGAAAAACCCCACTTAAGGTACAAGAAAAGCAGCCCCTTGTTTCCTATGGTCCCTTTCATTGCCTTCCCTGTTCTAAAAATCCAGCTTGTCTCCTCCTTGTCTTTCCTTACTCCTCAGCAATCTTCCTTCCTCCCTGTATTAGCATCTCTGTAAAGAGCTTCTCCAGATCCTTTTTCCAAGACAGTTTAGGCATTTTGTTTGTACAAAGAGACCAAAGTATTTCCCTAAGGAGAGAAATATTTACGTGAATGTCTACTTTAGGGGTATGATCACTGCTTGGATTATGGTAGAAATCAAACATAGTTAGATATCTATCTGATAGATACCATTGAGCCTGAAATAGTTTTACATATGAGGACAATTGCCTTCTAATCTCTACTATATCTAGAGATGATCTCCACTGAAGTTGTCATGTTCATCTTGATGGAAATATAGCTAAATAAAATCAAAATGAAGCAGCTGAGGCAGAGGGGTTTATAGTTGGTGCCAAAAAAAATCTATGGGACCAGATTTTTCCACCTAGATTGTTTCAGTCTAAACAGGCTGAAAAGTTTTTCCCCTAGTAAGAGAGAAGCCATTAAATAAGCACTTTTAATAGTTCTGTCACCCTCAATTTATTTGGTATCCCTTTGAGATTATCGAATGAAACAAAAATAGTACCTTTCTATATCTTTCTTTCTATAGTAAGTAATGAATACAGAACATACTTTCACACTTTCCAGACTTTTGCTTGCTGCTTAGCCTTATTTCCTTATTTTTAATTATAAATAAATAAATGTTAATTTTTGGTGTTCACAGCACACTATACACATCAGCTGAAAAAGAAAAAAATGGTTAGTAATATTTTTTAATGGAATGCAGCATGTGCTGCCCCTTTTGTGAACTCAACACTCGTTCAGGAAATTGATTTATCAAAATGTAAAAAAACCCAATATAGTTTCATCACATTTTTGGAAAATATGGGTCCAATCTTATAAGATGCAGAGAAGGCTCAGGTCCCTTAAAGAATTTGAATGGAAGCACTTAGCACCTCACAGTAACAGGCTGATTTTACCTGTCATTTTAATGATCCTTTTAATAGGTAATTCTGAAACCAGCAACACTGAGCATTGCAGTGCTTGATACTCTTTATTGGGCCTGGCTCTGGGCCAGCTTTATGCTTTGCTGTTTGTTTGTACCCAGCAATCTCACCTTAAAAAGCATTTGTTTTTCCAGGATGCAGGTGTTGATGTAGCTGCATTGTAGGTAAGATTCTTGGATCGGGTTATAAATCAGAGCATGGCACTGACTGGGGAACAGAGTTCAGCCCTCAGGGTGGATCTGAACAGTCACTCCCCTCCTCCTATGCAGTGATCCTGTGCAGCCCAAGAGTGGTCCAAGAAAAGCAGCTTGTACAGGCACTACAACATCTGGAAAACCTTGCTAATATTGATTTTCAAGCAAGAGAGGTAGATATATTAGGCATAGCTTTCAACGCTTTATACAAGTTTTATACCAGTCCAGCTGAACTTTACTGAAACTTTTCTGGCAAAGAACTGGTACTAAACAACAGACAATGTGGCTCACTGCTGCTGCTACCACCCTTTTTTTTTTTGGCCATCTGAGCAACAATGATTAACTTTGCCACATTTTCGAATATGATCAATCATGAGAGAATTGTTCATGGACTCCTGATCCCTCTGGTACTGCAACCCCAAAGACACAGGTGTAACAACCCATTATTATTCTCCAATATTAATCATCAACATTTCTGAAAGTGTATCATAGGGAGAAAATCCCTTGTTATTTGATAATATTTTTGATTTGTATTTATTTTGATTCTTGATCTTGACCCTGTTGATATCTCCCCAATTATTTCATCAATGCCTTCTGCCAGATGTAACAGTTTTTAGTTCGTAATTTTATTCTGCAATATTAAGACAGAAACTTTTTTTTTAATTTTCATCATCTTAATCCTCATCTGTTTGCACATCTTTCTCATGTGACACCTGTACACCAGCTAGATGCTGGAGTCCTATCCACTACTTCCTTCAGTTATTCATCAACTGATTAATTTTCTGGAATTAATTTAAGTTAGAAAATGTTGGCAAGCCAACAATTACACACGTCATCTTCAGCAAAGTGTGAGAAAAAACCAAATATATTGGATGTGGCATTGGAAGAACAAACCCATACCTGATCCTTTTTTCCCTTCATTTCTCAGGTTGGATGATAGATTTTGTCTGGTGAGGAAAATAAGGTATGCCGAGCAAATTCTGAAGTCAGTAACTGGCAGCTGCTTTTGTCTCAAGCTGCAGCTCTTGATGAGCTGCCTGCTGCCTTCTGGGTTCCTGGTACTCTACCTGGTACACATCTACCAGAAGGTAAAGAAAACTCCACTTCCAGAAAGCCTGAGATTCTGAAAGCAGCTTTATGAACTTTCTTACTGAGTGCTTTTCACCAAAACTGCATGTAACTGAAAACTGGTAAGCTCTTCGATGTACCTAGAGCAGAGTACCACAATGAGGAAGGGAAAAATAAGTTAATAACACCGGGGAAATCTCATGATTTTCATTCTGGTTTAACATAAGCTGGCTAGCTCTTGTCCTTCCAAGAGAAATTATCTGAGTTGTACGAGTAAAATCTGAGTAAGATCCTCAGAACTTGTTCCACATTAACTCAGAATTCCCTAAAAGTAATTAACAAAATGTTTTTTTGAAAAGTAGCAGGCAGAGACAGAGTATGTTCTGTGGAATAATTGTATAATTTTCAGATTAAAGATCATTAGGAATTTCTATGAATGGGTTTTCTGTGCTTCTGTAGTGAATGTTAGAACTTTGGGGTGATATTTTCATAAATTGCCAGTTACCCAGATGAACATGTAAAAGAGGTTAAATTAATCCTTAAAAATATGTTTGTTTTTTTTTTTCTTTATTCATAGTTCTCTGCAACAGACAATCTATCTAGCAACACAATGTCAAAAGCTAAGAAGGCGAAGTGGGAGTGGAGATCCTGTATACAGGATGCAAGAATGGAACTACATCACTATTTCAGACACATCTACAACTTGAACATTCAGAATATCTCTACTACTATTCTATGAGGAATATGCAGCAAGAGATGACAGGTAATGTTTTATTTCACAGTAGGTGGTGGTTGCTATAGCGCATTCAGGACATGGGATGGTGATGGCTGTGGTGTGAGTTACTCTGTTAGAACAAGGCTGTGGTGTGGTGTTTGGCCAGTGGCTGAAGTGAAAACTGAAAAGCGACAACTGTATCCTGCCAAAATCTGGTATTGTCCCACAGGCTTTTCATTTTATTCCGAAGGTCATAATGTACTGTATTCAGCCAAATCTGCTTCAAGAAACTCCACTCTAGGAAAAACACTTCTTGACAGAATAAGTGCTATACTGAATTTTTAATATTTTAAAATTATTTTCTTTGTACTGAAATAGATTTGTAAGGTAATGTCTGTGTGCAAGAAGGTAAAATCCTGTGAAAAATGTGGCACGGTAAATGGATAAATCTTGAAGCTCAGCAATTTGTGTCAGTGTTTTACATAGGAGGAAATCCTCTGTGACATGTATCAGATAATGGAATAATTTCCTGTAAGGGTGCTTACTGCATGGGGACCTTACTCTTTGCAGTGCCATACAATGGAGCACATTAGCAGCACAGCACCAGTTTAGCACCAGACATTAAGGCTGAGCCCTGCTTTTAGTTATTGCATCAGCAGGAGTTAAAGAAGCCTTGTTCTAAAAGTAAAGGCCAGAGAGGCAGGGTTGAGAATTAGCAAATACTGAAGAGTGAGGCTTTTTGCATAAGTTGGACCAGATTCCCTTTCCATTGCTGTTTTTACATACTGAGTTACCCTTCTTATTTAGAAAAACACTCCTCACAAACCACTGGTTTTGAGACTCAGATCTATTTTTCCATCTAGGTTCTTTCGCTTCATTACCTAAGTGGCTCCATCACCCTAAGTACCTAATACCTCTCATTATCTTAGTGAGTCATTTAGGGGTTGGCTATTTAATATCATGAATTCATCATGAATAAATATTAAAGCTAAAATCTACATTTGCTCTGGAAGATGGAAAGCTTTTTTTAATTTCTGAGGTTTAGGTTACTTAAGAGCATTTGAAACCACTGGAAAGGTTTTATAAAGAATCCTGAGAGTGACATTAACAGCAACTTCCCAATGAGATATAATATTTTACCTAATAATAAACAAGATCATTTATTGTTAAACCAAGAGGTGCTTCTGAGCAGTAGACAAATTTAGCTCTGATGTGGGTTTCCTTCTACATTGAACTTTACAGCTCAGTAAGGAAAACTTTGTCCTCAAAGGTGAGGAAGAATTCAGTCATGTTTCATCCTAGAAAAGTCCCTATCTGCCAGAAGAACAGGCAGGTTGGAGATATTGAAGCAAGGTGAAATGTGTTTCTTTTTCAATGCCCAGATTGTATTTTCAGCCATACAAAATGGTCTCACTTTTCCTCACTGTAATTCTGATGGCTACCACTGAATGCTATGCTATGATGAGAGAGCTCTCACTGCCAAAATTTCCTTTGTAGGATCCCAAGGGCAGATTTTACCTTCTCTGAGACTACAGTACCTATGTCTACACTGCCTCAGGGCTCTTCTGATCATAATTTAACTTCTGTAATCTTAAATTGCTTACAGTCCACAAATTTCTGAGTGACCTTTCTGTAAGATGACCTAGATAGATGCTTCTGCCTGTTCTGCCTTGGAAGATGACCCAAGCACCAGGATGGTGCATGGACAGGGCACAACCACAACTGGGGATTTTCAGCAAAGCCATTCACCTTGTACTAGGTGATAACTTGTGGGATGTCAGAGGGTAATGAAGTTGCACAAGTGTCTTACAAATAGGAGCTTTTATTAAATATTTTAAGAAGTGATGGGATACGGCAAAGTGCATTTGCAATGGCTTATGTTTTGAATTAACTCTCACTTACACTTTGATTCTTTGCAAATACGATGTAGACCCTTCATCCTACAATTTTTTTCTAAAATTGAATCTCCTTTCAGTCTGAACTAGAACGGAAACTACTGGAAATGCTGCTTTAGAGAGTTTGGGTGAAGAAAAGGCCTATGGCAGTTATTTAGGCAATAGCTATCTAGATTGAACAGAAATTTGAAAGATAGAGAAATCATGGGTTTGCATGTTGTCTTGCTATATATCTTGCCACTTGCTCAGATCAGTAGCTAAAAGGAAAAGAAATCATTCCCATTGGCTGTGAGAAACACTGCAGAGCTCAGACAGTGTGGTACTGTATAGGAGCACAAGGCATACTACATTCCAGCCTGAGCTCTCCTGATTCCCTTCTGACTGTGTAAATACCAGTCTTTCAGACGAGTCTGGTGCCTACTCTGTTCTTCCTACCAAATTTAAGCCCCCTCTCTTGATCAGGAAGGAGAAGGGAATTTAATAAAGTATTTTTTAAAAATTATCTACCTTGTCCCTCTAGCAGGCATTTTCCTTTCAGGAAAGCTTCTTATCTGAATGTTGCCATGCCCTGCCTTCCCTTTCTCCTCCCCCAGAGGACTGTTGGTTTCTTATAACTGTGTTTCTGTTTTTACTTTCATGAACTTGTTGTGTTTCTTATTTTTTTCCCTCTATTATTTCTATTTCTACTGCCTATTCTTTTGGGCATTATTTCCTGCAAAATCCTGACCATCAGTGTATCTGTTTCTTTAGATCCCCTGATGCTCCACTCACAGTACCTCCTGCAATCAGCCTCAACAAAATTCAATAAAGCATTGCCTTAAAAATACTAAGTTTGCTCAAGTTTTCTAATGGTCAATGGATGATTAAGGGTGAAACACTCCAGACAGTCTAATGTCATTTCCTCCCCTCAGTGCTTCCAGCCATGAAAAAGCTGTGAACTCCACAGCATCTACTCTGGCATTCCAGCTGGCCTCTCCATACATCTTCTGTCTCACTCAGCAGCACATGTAGAACAGAGGTCTGTGCTATCATCTGGGAAGGAGGAAGGCAGGAAAAGAAAAGAGATACCGAGAAATTCTGAGATGTTACCAAGGGGCAACACCTCAGATGGATCATGGTGTGAAAACTGATGGAAGAGGGGAAGATGCCTAATCCAGCCATTTGTGCTGCTCAAGAGATAACTGGTTTTCTGTGCCTAAAAAGACTTCAGAGGTTCCTTGCATGCTGTTCAGGACTTCTTTTAGCTGTTCTGTTACTAGCAGGGAAATTTTATGGCTTTGGTCTCAATTTTGTTACTCACGTGTAACACATTGTGATGACTCTCACCTGATTTCTAGCCATGCTGTGTGGAAGAAAGAGGATTTATTTTACCTATCCTACATAATCATCTTTGCAGGAGGGGTAAATACTCATAGGTCACGAAAGAACCTGGACTTGAAGACTGAAGAAAAATAGCTGATGAAATCATAATTTAAAGTCATGGGCATGGCTTTCTCTTTCAAGTTTTATTAATGTGATGGTTTTCAAATCTCTACCCCCTATATCTGTGCAGATGGAGAGTTTGGGAGTTCGGCAATGCATTTTTGGTTATTATGTATGGAATAGAGGTGCCAAAAATAAGTGCAGTGAACCTCTGTCCATATTATTTAATAAAAACACTTTTTATGTCAGTGTGGTGAGGGAGTTTCTTTTGTATAAGAGGTAAAATTGCTGTTGCATGTTTCCAGGAAAATCTCAGTTTTATTTCTTAACCAGAATCCTTTAGAAATGTTCTTTTAACCCAAATAATTTTCTTTCATACAGATGCAAAGATTTGAAAGCAATAAACACAAACATGGACTCAGCATTTTGAGAATGCATGAAATACTCATCCTGTCACTTAATTTCCCCAGAGCATATGCATGTGGTTACCTACCCTTTTGTTGGAAATCTCTAGGGAGTTAGGAAGCTACCTTATGATCGGGAGCATGAGCTGAAGTCTGAAGTGTTTGCTGGAAAATTACCTCCTCTTAGGTGCTGCAGAGCACCACGGCCTTGGAGTGCCCATGTTAAAGAAAGAAAATCATATATCCACCAGGCAGTAATGCCAATGAGGATGTGATATGTGAAGGGGGTCTGGGAAGATGGGATGTTTTTTTCTGCACACTGTGCCTAACAATGCCGAAATGTTTTTTTCCCTGTCTGTTTGCTTTAACAATGTGCCATTCTGTACCTCATAAGCACTTAATTTATTCCAACTCTTTGGCCTGACCTGTAATCCCCCCTCTCCTTACCCATCTGACCCATCTGTGTTTCATTTCCCACTCATCAGCATCCAAAGAGCCAGGCCCAGGCCCTGTTTGGAGCCATTAGACAGAGATTGGCACTGCTCCCTCTTCCTGCACCACATCCTCCGCTGAAAAAAATGACCATCAGATCAGAGAACAGAGCCTGCTTTGTCCCCAGCAACCAAGATCTGGAAGCACTTTCAATCATTTGCACTCTATACCCACTCAAATGCATTAATGTGATCAACATTGGGCCTGTTGTGGGCATTTTTTCCAGCAAATAGCTTGCTAACATTCCAGGCATGTACTTCCCTGAAAACAAGACCGAGACAGGGCCCTGAATATTCAATTGGAAAATCACCAAGAGCAAGAGCTTAGCTTGGCACGGCTGGTGTTGATTCTTAATAAGTGACTTCCTAAAGCTGAGGCATGGGGCTTACAGCTTCAATGACTTGTTTGAAAAATATTTTGTAGGTGCCTCATACCACTTTATTTCCTGTGGTATGCGTCATATTGTGAGCTATTCTGAGCCAGGCTGTTTAAGCACACTAACATTTTTTTCCAAGATTGCGGTGTTTAACTAAAAATGTGCTTATACAAGATGAGCTCATAGCTATTAGTGCTGATGTAGTTTTAACTACTTGGATACCAATACCCCAAGGCCTAAAACCTGCTGGAAAGGGGGGGAAACCTAAGCAAAAACCATCCTTCACAGTCATTGAAGGCTTTCTGTAGACAAGACAACTGGAAAAATAATTTAAAAGTTAAATATTGTTCTATAAGATATTTGGTGTGCAAAACGCCTTTCAAGCTCATTATTAAAGCTTGCTATTAAGACTTACTGATGTAAATAGGTGAAGAGATTTCAGAAATCCACTGAAAAATAATTTCTTCAATGTGTTTTCATGTGCTACAAATATCACTCCCAGCAAAAGCAGTTTATGTGTGCCCCTCCAGTGCAGCTGGATGGACTAGGTACATCCTAATGTTTAATTCATTGGAATATGTCTTTCATTGACATGGCTACCATGACAAGGCAAGTTTAACTGTGCTGAAGGGGGGTCAGCAAAGATTTTAGTCAAGGCACGCCATTGTGGAGGAGGGTGTCTGGCTGTCACAGCGCTATTGTTCGGTGATGTGCTCTTGTACAAGTCCCATTCTTCAAGCTGAGAGAAGATGGCAGCATTTTGCATGACACACTTGAAAAGTCAAGGGGTGGGATTTTTGGAGCTTACCTTGGTGCCTAAGGAGGACTATGAACAATGGGAGGTACCTTAAGGAAGACTTGCCTAGATTATATCAGGTCATGACAGGTATAAAGGTATTTTAAAAGAAAATTAAAATGAAGGGGATAAATGTCTATATGAAGTCTATATGACTGCTAATTTCTAAGCCAAAAGCTGCATCCTGGACCTAATCTGCATCTAGAAGTTCTGTGTAGAAGACATACAATGGAAATAAGTATATGAAAGAAAATGGAAATAATTTGCGTTTTCCTAAAATATTATATGTATGGAGCAATGGGAATGAGAAAGGCAGTGATGTGCAAATAACACATACCATTTCTAACCTAAATAATTTAAGAGTCAGGGATTCAGCTGCAGAAGAACTTATATAAAAGGACATTTTCACGTACACAATTTATTTTCATCCAGACTCCTTTTCTGCATTTCAGCGAAAAATAACTGAGACAGGATTTACAGCTCAAAATGTCAACAAGAATGTTTTACTATTTGCATTAAAAGAGCTATTTAAAAATTTTGTTGGTGAGCTTATTTTTGTTACAAGTACACACATGTGAGTTGAAGCTGAACCCTTTACTAACAGGGAATATAATGGTTTCTTCCTGAATTACTGAAAAAAAAAAAAAAGGTTTATAATTTTCTGTCATTTTCTGTGGTAATTTATGACACTTTGTTAAAGTGGCAGTGCTTTTGACAGGGTTCAAGTACCTATGTTTGTACTTGTATATCTGAGTCTTTACTATGCAGATACCTCACAAGAGACACAAACCCAGATTCTGTCAGAAATTTGCATAAATCATTGATTATACTAAACATGTCAAATTTTTATAAAGAACTTCCCTCTGAAGTGGGTTAAGATCTCAGTGGAGTATAGTATAGTTTCAGTTCCCCGCAAAGCAAATTCCAAAGCTTCAAATCCCTTTAATAATACACTATATTTATTACAAATTGTTTTACATTATAGAAAATAAGCTTCCCAATTTAGCAAAGTAATGGGAAGAGAATGCATGTAATAGAATGTCATAACAACAAACTCTGTGATCAATTATGGCATTTAAGAGCAAATGTAGAAGTGTTAGTGGTGTCTGCTGCAGTGTTGCTGAAGTTTTGCCCTCATGATGTTAGAGCTGATTTGAGTTTTCCCCTTATTTGGCCCCATAACAGACCTTTAATGTTTAACATGGACATAAATTCACTGTAGCCCTCAAGTGAAGACTATATTTAAAAACTGAATAGAATGCTTGAATTTACTCTCCAGATTTTTCTTCCATGATCAAGTAAAGTTCCATGTAACTTTCCTTCCCAGTGTAGTGCACACAAAATCTCAGGAAACAGCAGGGCTTAATTAGGACCCTATTTTATAGCTTCACCTGAAAAAATACATTTTAAAAATCACATATGTTTGGCTGTGCAGATTTTTTAGCCAATAAATTCTTGTTAATTAATCACATTAACAGCACTCCTTAAAAGTTGAAACAAAATCACAAAACAAACCAAATATCCCATAAATATAATGTATAAAGAACCATTCACCAACACATAAACTAACTACATGGCTAAAACATTTACAAATATTTATTATTTTTCATCTTTTTCTTTCCCCCTTTTTTCTTTTCTTCCTCCTCTTCTCCCTGCCTCCCCTTTTGCTTTTTTACTTTCCTCTCTTTACAACTGCTATCAGAGGCAAGAGTTCTGTAGATAAAGCTAAGCACTTTTCTTGGGGGGGGAGAAATATATGGTATTTGGTTAAATGATGTAGCACGTTTCCTTTCTATCTTGACTTTAAAGGCCTGGTTTAGAATTTTTAACAGAAGTGACTGCAGTCACCTTCCCTCAGACAAAAAGCAAAATGTAAAGAGAAGTCCCATTCAACCATTGTTTTATCCCAGGATACCGAAAGCATTAATTCTCAGTGCAAACTGTGGCACTGAATACTGCATTATGATCTATGATTGTCTGATGTAGAGTTGATGACACAAAGACAGGATTATACTGAGTCCAATTTATAACATAAAAAATAAACAAACAAACAGAAACAGTCTGGGTTTCCTGGATTATCATTTATGACACAGCTACATGTTTAAAAACATCAGTGTAAAACCACAAAAACTTAACATCGTGGCAACTTATGAGCTGGCAGACTCCTAAATCATGGAATATGTATTTTTTGTCAAAGTGTTTTGGATGAAGCGTGAGTGACAGTAAATACAACATGTCATTCTTTCCCTTAGTAAGAAAATTATTCTTGCTGTAAAATGATTCCCACCATGTTTTGTCTTCGGTTAAAAGGCAGTTTCTTCTTTGTACAAAGTTGCAGTTCTTTGAGACAGAGAGACTACCAGGCTCTCTTACCATAGGTTACTTGTGTACATAAAGCATATCGTATTATTATATGCAAGTAAATCCCCTTTTATTTTCATTGTTATATTTAGGAGATTTATAATGCTTTCCAAATTATGAGCTTTGCATATAAAAATGTCTCTGTACAACTTCTAAATTAAAGAATTCCGAAAATTATCCACCTAAATACTTTGGAAAACAAGGAAGAGTTTTTGGATCTTAGTACTACTATGATTTATCCAACATTTTTCTTTTTCTATTACTTCTGGACCTTTATAGTTTCCTCTTCAGATTCTTCTCAGAATTTCTGTGTTCTCTCTTAGCACTATCACTTCTGACAACAGTCTGGCTCCAGGAAATCGGCAAGATGTTCACAGTAAGGGTTCCTTCTGTAGTCTTCGACAATGACAATTTTTTCAGGCTCTGTATATAAGCCATGACTCAAGCATTCAAAGTCATTACTCAAAGACAACTGACTCTTTTTCCTTTATATTTACTATTAAAAATTTATTATTATTGTTTTTGTTTATTAGAATTTTTTAACTCACTTGAATACTTGTTTCAGTGGGATAAGCAAGAAACTCTTGACTTTAATCAATCAGAATGTGCCTATTGAAAAACCAAGACAAACCAGAATCATTTGAATTTCACTGACTTTGATGATATTGCTGCATATTGTATTCCCCACAGGCAGAGAGCTTTTCCCAAGAAAGTGCGGGCTGACTACAAGCAACTGGCCTAGCTGCACCTTGATGGTGTTTATGTGGAAAAATGTGTCTCTTTTGGTAACACTGCATGGGACACAGAGCAGAATGGCTTGAGTACAGCTATGGATATTTACAGCCTGCCCTGGAAACCAGGCCAAATAGAGAGAAATCTGGTTCAAGACTGGGTCTGTGGAAGCATCTGTTTACATAATAGCTTCAGCTTGTTTTTGATGTGGTGCAAATTATTTGGTATCTACAACTGTTTTTTCAAGCTCTGCATGCTTACCAAAACTTCTAACTGTCCTTTTTTTATCTAACTTCAACTTTCACACACCTGTTAAAAATGGGTCAGGGCTCCGGATATGAGATAAAGCTTGAGTATGAACTGGGACAAAGGTTTGTCAGGTCAAACACAGTAGTTTGGAAATGCTGAACAAGCAGAGATGTAGGAAACTAAGGCAATCTGTGCTATGAAGGTTCTAAGAGCTAGCAGTGGTTGGGCTGATAGAATAGATTTCTTCTCTTGATTATCAAGGCATGGAATATCAATTTTATCCTTTTTTATCCTTTGTTACTTCCCCTGTAGCAGCATTAACACGGCCTTTCAGCATTCTTTCCCATCATCTCTGTATCCTTCTGAATAAGATACTGAGATCAATTAACTGGCACATCTATACACTACCCTTTCTCTATGGGTTCTGTGGGTCCTGAAGATCACACTTTCTATCACTTCATTTTTACATTTGTTGTGGTTTAACCCCAACCAACCACCAATTATTGCTCACTCCTCCACCAGCAGGACTGAGGAAAGAATCAGAGGATAAAAGCTAGAGAACCCATGGGTTGAGATAAAGACAATTTAATTGGAAAAGCAAAAGCTGTGCATAAAAGCAAAGTAAAAGGAGGAATTTGCTGCTTCCCATGGGTAGGCAGGTGTTTAGCCTTCTCCAGGAGAGCTGGGCATTTGGGAAGACAAACACTGTCACTCCAAAAACCCCTCTTCTCCTCCTTCTTCCCTCCACTTTATATACTGAACATGATGTCATATTGCCTGGAATATCCCTTTGGTCAACTGGGGTCACCTATCCTGGCTGTGTTTCCTCTCAACCTCCCATGCACCCCCAATTTCCTCATCTGTGTGGCAGTAGGAAAAGCTGCAGAGGCCTTGGCTCTGTGTTAGTCCTGCTCAGCAATAACAAAACCAGTTCTGCATTATTAACCCTGTGTTCAGCACAAATCCAAAATGCACCCACTCTACCCCAGCCAAAACCAGCGCCACCCTGAAGATGTTCAGATTGCTAGGCAGTGTGTAATATGACCTGGGCTTACGTTTCTGTAAAATAACTGGTTTGTATCATGGGGGACACATCAATAAGGCTGAACAGGGATTTTTTAGCACACAGACACCATTTCCATGTATATTCTCAGAAAGGGGGACAGGATATACATCAGTGACCTGGCCTCCTCCCGTCATCTCAAGTGGAGGACACAAACAGAACAAAGGCTTCTGACTCCTGGGAAAGATCAAGCACAGCCATGCTATTTGTTCTCAAAATTCCACATTTTCTCCATTTGATGACTTCTAGATGCAGGACAATACAAGGGGTTACACTACTCATTCCATACTTGCTGTGATCCTATACCTCAGGACTTCTACCAATCCACTGCCATGTTCTGACTGTATTGCATTTTGAAAAGAATTAGCAGAAGGGGAAAAGTTCTCATTATTAATAATTAAGAACACTTAACCATTTTTTAAGGAAGCAAGCATGGAGCTTGCTTTTCTATTTTGATATTAGACTTTCAATCCCTGGGTTCTCTTTTATAACACCAGCTCTCCTGTTACTCAGTTCATTCGAGCAGTCAATTTTCTAGAGAAAGAGGAGTGCTAGTTATTTTTTCTAAGTGTATATATGCCATTATTTTAATAATAGTAGTGGATAATTTATTGGCCTAGATCCAAAATTAGACCATCAAAATTATAGTATATAAAATTATGCTGAATAAATGTCTCAATTTTGTTACCAAAATATTTTTTTGCTGTTGTCTTTAAGTTGTGCTACAGTCAGAATTGCCTTTGAATAGGTAGCACTGATAGGGCTGTTAAAATATTGAGTATTGCAGACTGATTGGGTGTGACTCCACCAGGAAATATGATCCTCTGTGGCTTGACTGTACTCCAAATCCTCTTGATTGCTGAAGTTTTTTGCAGAATTTAGGGAAACTGAATGATGTTGGTGACATGCCACAAGATATCATAATGCAAAACCAAGAGGAATTATCAAAGATTATGCCAACTTGATTTTTTTTAACTGCATTTTCTCAAAAATGAAATGTCCTTATATTGGTCTTGGAATAAAACAACATTATTAACTCAAAATTTAGGATATTCCCCTGGTCTGCAGGTCCCAGATTTTTATTAATAATGACGGTCTTAGAAAAAAATTCCTGAAAGAGTAAAGAATATTCTTTCTTGTTCTCTTGTTTTCTTTCTCAGGTGCCTACTTATAACCTGCCCAGTGACAAAGCTACTAGCCAAGAGAATTTACAAGTGAGAAGCCACATGCAGTTGGCAGCTGTAGAAGATTGTAATTTCCTTTTCTTTTTTTTTTTAATCATTGCTGTGGAAGTACTTAGAAGATTGTGTCATTATTAAAAAAAGAACAGAAACTTGAAATTAGCAGGAAAACAATTTTCTATATACTTTGACTATTTTTCTTTTCCCACATGTTCACGTAAGAAAGGTTTTCAGCCTTCGTGGTATCCTGGACAGAACAGAGCTATAAACTGCGCATTGGCAGTATTTGGAGACAGACTGCTTTTTGGCAACAGCTTACTTCCAGATGCATGATGTTATGGGCTCCAGGAAGCTAACAAGGGTCGTCACACTAAGGAAAGGTAGAACACATCAGTGATCTTTCAGTAACACTGTTCCATGCACTACTCCATAATGCTCATCAGTAGTGATAGGCAAAGGAGATGGCTGCTAAGGAATTTTCTCTTTAGGGTCCATGCAGACAGCTTGGACAAACACCTGTCAGGAATAACACTTCTTGTGATATCTTCCAGTTCTGGGATACTGAAATTTGCAACAATTTGAGGAGAAAAATACCTCAGAACAGCTTATAGATATATACATATAATGCCTTGAAGTTTGGTCATATTAGTGTAGTGAAAACAGAGCACGGTTCAGATTCATCGTTCATTTTGACTGTTGTGAAGTGTGACTTCTAAAAACAAATTACAAGAGGGCAAAAGTAATGCAAGATTCATCGATAAGCCTAGGTATTAATTATTTTGGGGAGGACAGTTTAGAAATAATATTAATGAAATTGAGTAGCATTAGTCATTAAGAGCAACAAATAAAAAAATTCATAATTCAAGATGAATTCTGTTGAAAGTTTATCTTAAAAGTACATGTCAAACTGGACACAGGAAAATGTAAAAAAGACAGATGTTTTCAAACTTTTAATCCTTATTATGAGTTTAATAACAGTATTTCCCCAAGGTAGTAAAATACCTTTGTCATACAAAAGCAGTTCCAATGGAACTGGTAGATTAAAGCTGAGATCTGAACATCAGACTGAGAGGTGGTAATTTGCTCCCTTCAAATTTTAAGAATATAAAAAATTTCTCCTCTTACTCCTGTTTATCTATTGGGTTTCCAGATAAATCATGCTGTTGTGATATACCTGTTACTAGATGTTTGACACATATAATGTCAAAGTGCTTAATTATTTAACTTGCTTTAGTATAAAAATTTTTTTATATAAATTATAATAATAATATCATAATAAATTTATAATTTATATATTAATTTTTATTATAATTCTTCAGCTGATAAAATGTATTGTGTCTGTAAGCTTAATAAATTTGAGACCTATAAAACAATTTCAGTAAATTTATTGACATATTTTCACTTCCCATGTAAATAATCAACTAAAATACTTTCTTTAAAAATACCTGTCCTGTAAAAATTTCCATAGCTGAGCCTTTTTGCTCTGAGTTATGGCAGTTGGACTCTTGTCAAACACCCAAAGACATTGACTAGAACAATGTCCAGGGATGTCACGTGTAAAGTAGTTCATTCTTCATATACATGCGAGTATGAGAGGACTAAAGGCTTGCAAAAGAATAGTTTAAACTGTGATAGAAGAGACTATAAAAATCACACTCAAGGTATTTTAATAAAAAATTATTATCTTTGGATCATCATATTGTTCAGGTATTGTTTTTTATAACACGGAGGCAGCTGTGTGGGGGAAAAAATAAAAAAAAGAGATCTGGGTAGATTTAAGGCATGGCCAGATTCTGGCAGGTGTAAACTGGCATAGCTTTGTGGAAGATTGGCTCAGAAGGAGTCTCTGGCTTGGGCTATGCATAATTGAACATGCAGACATCATGACTATTTGATTTAACCTTGCTTAATGCATCTGAGCCTGCAGTATTGCTTAGGGGAACAAAATAAATGGCTTTGGATATAACCATTAGCTTTTTTCTTTCTGATTACTCCATTACATTTGAGCTTTGACTGAGTTAATTTTTTCTGCCCAGAAGCTTCAAATCATGAATTGAGAATGACATTTCACTAAGGAAAAGAGTACAGGTCAGTAAAATCACATGGATATATCAACCTGTCATAACTTTCTTTGATAAAAATACATTAAAATGCTGGAAGAGAATGTGAGAATTACACGTTATCTGTTCAGAAATATCCACAATAACTGAAGAAAATACTTTGGTTAGACATCGCATAGAGGTGACATAGTGGCACAGTATTATACTGACAGAACCTGTATGACTTTTATAGCAGAGATGCCAGACTGAGTTCTGACTTGCATTTTTTTACCTTGGGGAAAATAATCTGGGATCTGCTGATACAGGGTGGAAAAAATGCCATTTCCAACATAGAAACTATGACTGGCTTTTGAAGGATTCTGCATTTTCTTTTTTCCTTAGGAGAGTTATGACAGAAATTGGGATATGCTTCAGATTCAGTTGACAAAGCATGTTGTCAATCTTTGGCTAATAAAATAGACATGAGTTTGAAGGAATGTACATTCTAGACAATGCTTTGTCTAGCCTTCTACTTTTTGGAGGGAAGGCAAAAAGAAAAATAAATACATTGTTTGGAAAATTTTACTTTTGAGATTGACATATATAATATCAGAGTTTTCCTTTGTGTCCTTTGCTTTTCCTCCTGGAAAAAAACCAGAACACCCTTGTATTTATGACTTTATAGCTTTATAAAAATTATATTCAGTGGAATGTGGACAATTGGACTTGGACAGGCTCAAGAGGAAAAGAATTACAGAAGAATTAAAAGCAGAAGAGAAAAATTAAGTTTTTGCTTATCATAAATGGAAGCTTATGTTTCATTTGTGTTACATATGAACTAACAACTTCCATATTTTCATTCTGAAAAGTAGAGAGATGATGGGTTAAGCTATTTGAAATTTTATGGTTGTTTTAGCTAAGAAAATACACTCCTTCATCTAATCTTTTGATGACAGTTTTTGTTCCTCCTAAAAAATAAAAAATGTGAAGTCTCAGTTTCCAATGCCAAAATTCTTGTTTTCCTCTTTTTACCGATGAATTAAAAAAAAAAAAAATAAAAAAGAGAGAGAGAGAAACTCCGAAAGAAATTGCTTGTCTTCAATTCTATGTTTTATTCATGTTTGCTAGGCAATGGTGTAAGCACTTCCCCAGGGAATATTATGGAACATATACTGGGTTTTATTAATGCAAAGTGGTGATAAAATTAACACAAATAATCAACTGTTCACACAGCAAATTAAGAATGGGAAAAGGCTAACAAAGAAAGTAACTCCTCATTACATCTAACAAGTACTAGGAATAAAGGAAAGCTTATAATTACTCAAAACAGCATGTGCCTTTCTCCCATTTCCCTGCAATGAACTTACACAGATTATAACTACATTTTTCTCTAAAATTTTCTCTGGAATGGTCTTTGGAACACTACCACACTGGACATAAACCAGAGCAATAGTACATGGCAAGAAAATAACAGATGTAAACAGATGTACTTGACTTAGGTCAATTTGTAGTTCTATCTTTCCCTTTTAATAGAAGATACGTAATCAAGAAAGAAGATAAAAGACTTCCTGCCTTCCTTTCTTTTTTTTTTTTTTTTTTTTTTTTTTTNTTTTCTTTAGCAAATAGATGAATTTACTTTGGGAATTTGGTAAAGTATTGTAAAGAATGAAAGGCATTTCTTCCTCCCTGCACACAAAATAATGCATTAGAAGTAAAATGCTCCATTTACTGTAGCAGCAATTTGGAGATTTACTTTCTGGCATAGCCAGGAAACTGTGACAAAAGTTTCTCCTGGAACATTTGCTTTGCCTTTTTGTGATTAATGTTATTAAAGGGCCCTTCAAAATGGCTATTTGACACCTCAGTTGGGACGATGCCTCCTTTGTAAGACTTTTCAAGACTCAAAGGAAGAGGACAAATGGTAGCTATCAATCATGCAGATTGACCTTACAAATATTGATAGCAAGGACCAGGCTGTGGAAATGACTGGGGAAAAGAAAATGACATAGATGGACAGACATCTGGGTGGGACAGGTGAAAAAGCCAAGACTGGTGAATTTATTCTTTGTGTATTTTGTCCCCATCAATTTCTGCTGCATCTCCAGTGTTTTCAAGGCATTAATGTCCTCACTGTTCACCACCAGGAGCGAGAAGATTTTTCTTTTTAAAGTCTTCTAAGAAATCACAGCATCCTTGAAGCCAGCTTCCCCTTCAGTCACTAGGCATTCATTTCATTCACCTGAGGCTTCTTCCAACCTCCTGAAGTTCCCCCCCTAAATTATCACTCTCTCATGCTGACCATAATAATGGAAACCTGCATCTCTAGTTGACGACCAGCAACAACAATAACATCAAAATGGTGGATTTGCTGCACATTTGCACCCATACATGCCCCAGTCTCTCTGCTTTTTCTAGGCATCGTTTGTCCTTAGAATTTTAAGTCTCCCCTTGAAGTGGGGTCCGTTCTGCAAACAGCTTGTAATTATAGCTCATCTTTCTATGGGTTGTGAAAAGATAGAAGAGACTTTCTGCTGCATAATCCTTTAACGCTCCGTCCACACTTAACTCATTGAGAGTCCTGCCTGAAGGGTCTGGCCTCTCTACAGGCTTAAGCGGAACTTAAGGAAATTCCTGTTCATAAGCCCTAAACACAACTAAATGAGAATTGCAATTCTCATTGCATCTGACTCTGACATTGAATGCAATTGCTCTGGGGTGTTTTTTGGTTTTGTTTTTTTTTTGTTGTTGTTGTTGTTGGGTTTTTTTGTGTTTTTTGTTTTTGTTTTTGTTTGTTTGTTTGTTTGCAATTGTTCTAAATATTTTTTAATATCTCTGGATTTTTTTGCAACTGCTCTAGATTTTTTTTTCTACTACCACAGCAGACATCTTGTCAAGGCAACATTTTTTTCAAACTAGATCTGTACCATGAGGGTGAAGGATAGGGTCAGTGTGCAAAATCCTGCAACTTTGCAGGCCGGGACCTAGCCCTAATTTCCTGGTTTCGTTGGCTGAATTGTGGGTACTGGAACTTAGTACTGAGTTTTCTTTAATTAAATGCCTCATTCACATATTCCTGGCATCAAATGACCTGTGGGGAAGAAAGAGGTCTATTATTTGAAGCCCTGTCAATGGTTCTGTCACAAGACTTAGCCTGCCAGTTATTACTTTCTAAGAGTAGGTGCCCAAAAGTAAAATGAATTAAAGATGTTTTGGAAGGCAAGTATGGCTTCATACTTAAGGACAATAGCCAGCCTCTAACTATGGGATATTAAAATAAAGCTTCCCCAAGATTAACTTGTAACAGGGCATTCTGAGGTTTTTTGCTTCTAACACTGAAGCAACTGGTACCAAATATTGTTGATGATGGAGAGCTCATGTACCTGTCTGCTCCTCCAATGTGAGACATTTTTTATCTCCAGGAGGGAAAAATTTCATAGGCATTTATGTCTAAAAATGACTTAATCTTTACCTAGAATTGAGAATTCCAGACTTTCTTGGGACTCACTTAACTGTTTTTTGGTGGTCAGCATTAATTGGTTTAGCCTCTGTCAGCCAATAAACAGATATCATTATGACCCAGATGGTAAAGCCAATAGAATCAATCATTATATTAAATTCTACATAGAAATACCATTGGATAGATCAGTACTTATGGTCCTGTATCATTCTGTGTAAATATTTTTGGTGAGCTGTTGAAAGTAGTTTCTACTTAGCACAGAGAATTCAGCTAGAGGGCTGGACAAGTGGTTGAGTGTTCCTTGCAAGGGCTTTGGACTAACATGAGGAGGGGCTGATGTTTGTTGATTAGGAGGCTTGAGCTGAAGAGAAAAGCATGAATTTGTCAGTAACAGAAATGTTATAACATCTATTTGTTTCAAGAGTTTGGAGTCAGCTCTGTTTCAGCTCTGTTAAAATAGAGGAATGGGTGGGAAATCATTCAGAAGCAGCGACCAGAAGGTTTGGTTTTCTTGTCCATTTGCCAACATAAGGTCCCTGCCAGGAAAAAAACCCAAAAATTATATTAAAAAAAAAAAAAAGAGAGAGATGTTATATCACTTTAGGTTATGTCTCTTCCTGTCTGTGTGCCCTTACTAGCCTAAGCTGCATGCAGTGGTGAGTTCCAGGTGTGCACCAGCACGACATACATATAAATACATATGCACAGTGCACACATCAAACACACATACACACATACACATCTTCATGCTCATGCACAGATAGATGTACATAAACCGTATATGCACACCAAATAAATACCTCACCACTCTTACACATGTGTGTGAGGTCCTGTACAGGGCAAATTTAAGAGCACATACCTCCTGTGGGAGCAAAGACACACTCCAGGAAGGTTGGCAGTAAAGATGGCTTGAGGGAAAAGTAAAAAAATATGCTGTGATAAGTAGCAGGTACAGATAGCTACAAGCCCTGATTGTAGAGCAATACATGAATGCATTTGTGACAGACTAGGTTGCAGTTCTTGCTGCACATATTACACCAATAATCTAGTGCACACTGGATGGTTACTGAATTATGAGTAAAGTCTAAGAAACTGTTTCTGAGAGCTAAAGCCCTTTGTGACACTCACTTGGCTCAAACAGTGTTGACATACCCTGACAGTGGATCAGATCTTCCCTCTGAGTGCAGGCACTCACCTGAACAAGAGTGGGCTGCCTGGTGGGTTCTTTCAGCAAGGAGCCTTAAACAAAGAAATTCACTTCCATACAATTCATCTAAATATCAGAGTAATTTCCTACCCCTCTTGGATCTATGCTGCCAAAATTTCTTCCAATTTATATTTAGGAAGAAGAAAACAATTATATTTGCCAGAGTAGTTAACTCACTTCTCTGTTGTATCTATGAAGTGAAAAATTCAATGCTGTCCATATCAGAGTTGGGTAATTCCTATTTTTCTACATTTGTTCTCATAATTGACAGAATAGTGTTTCTTAACAGCATTGGTCCTTCCAACTCCAGGAGATGAACTAAAATTTTCTTTTTCAATACATATATGTTTTCTGATTAGAAAACCTGATGTACATGCCCTGATACAATTTTATTTTAGACATATAAAAATACCAAGTATAGAAAGTTCACATAAGAAATGAATTCTTGTGCTCTGTATATAGTTTAACACTTTTTCTATATGATTTCAAGTCTGAGAACACACTGCACATGACTACATCTAGTTTTTCATCAGGTATGCCTGATCAATATATTTGTAAAAAATTTCCGCTGAATTTTGTGTAAAGATAAGTGACTATGCTGTGCAAACCAGTAACTAGTGATCTGAGGACCTGATGTTAAAATATTTTGCATTAAAGACCATGAGTGAGAGATTTTTCTCTTTTTTTCCCCTTCAAAATCATGTAAATGTGATTGCACATCACTAATTTTGAAATTTCCCACCTATACAACTTTCTTACACAATCTGGACATGGAAAGGGATAGAAGAATGACAATAGCCACTTGTTTACAAGTTGAGGTTGGATATTTGACATCTAGACTCGGAGAACAAGCGACATTACTTGTCTAGGTCCACTGACATGGATGAGAACTTCAACAAGACCTAACTTGGAAAGAAAATATTAGGCTCAGGAATTA
The DNA here is from genome assembly GCA_013186435.1 of Turdus rufiventris. NCBI lineage: Eukaryota > Metazoa > Chordata > Aves > Passeriformes > Turdidae > Turdus > Turdus rufiventris. Next base: position 4,794,466 of record PYHW01010678.1, read on the forward strand.
ACTGTCAAAACAAGCATGAGTACTAAAATATAAAATTTTGGAAAAGAAGGTGGAAAGAAAAAGATTAGTCAGCAGAGAGAAGTGTGTAAAGGAATGAAATAGACACCGTATGGTGTCGTCAAGCTCACCTAAGCTCAGTAAGCTCAGTAAGAGTTCACAAAGCTTCCTGAATAACTAAAACTGAAACAAGAACATTTTCTTGAAGTGACTTCAATATTGCAGAACACCCCAGGAGATCTGTAAACTTGTTAAAATATTAAGAAAGACATAGCTCTTAAAAGAGCAGTTCTTAAATCAGCTCCCAGGTGGAATGTGAAAAAAAAGTTCCTAAGGTTTCAAAATAACACTGTTGCATTGAAAGCTGATGTTGCTCATTTCATTTAGAAAATACCATAAAGTACTTTACTATGGGAAATTGGTAAAGGAATCTTTCATTAATAGGAAAGATTGCCTGTGCACTGCAAATAAAGTGATGTTTGCATAATTTTGAAAGACCTTTCACAGAGTCAATATCCTTCTGCTGCAGCTTACTGTAAGTACCATAACAAACTTGCCATCTTTAATAAAATTAAAATGCCATAATTAAGTAATTTCATTGTGGGGAAAATGCACTTTGGACAGATACACAATTAGATTTTTAGTAATTCCTGTGGTTTTTTTTTGTTATAGACAAAAGCTTTGGTGGTGAAACAGAGCTCCAAGGGGCACTTGTTAGCATGTGTCAGATTGAGTCTGAGACCAAATTCTGAGAGGTTTATAAAACCTAAAATTTTAGGGTAGCTAAAGAATTTGCTTAATTGCAAAAAAACCTCCTTATGTTCATTTGAACCTGACTAATTTCATACTTGGATACAATATGAATACTCCTTTTCAAGGTTCAGTTGTTAAAAGAAAGTTAAAATAAACTATATTTACCTTGGTGACAACCCGTTGAAGAATAGGTCAAATAGATTTCCTCACCATTTCCTCCATTGTCTGATTGGTTGTTGTTTTCTTTGCAGAAACTCTGTTGAATTGACTGCCACTGTTCCACAGCAGGGACATCAGGTGAGACACACAGACTTTAGTGCACATCTTGGTTTTGTTCTGAGCCCATCATTTCAGTGGTTTGGCTGTTTGTTACACCTTTCATGATCAATTTGAGATGAGAGGGGAAATAACTCAAACCTTCATGAAGCGCACAAAGGGAAACAGAGATCCTTGAAGACCTTGCTGCCCCGTGAGATTTTGTCAGAGATCCTGAATAGAAGTGTGCATGGTGAGGTGTGGGCTTGTTGAGTGTAGCCATTTATTTAAGTTTAGATATGTGATGCAAATATGAGGTATGTACAAGTATTTCCAGATAGGATTGGTAGTTTGGATTTTGTAGAGGTTTCTGGTTTATTTTAAATACATGAAAACAGTTTACAAGACAAAAATCTGTGGATTTCTAGTGGAATGAAAATGATATTTTTATCCAGCTGCAATAGCTAGTCTTGATTTGAAACAACAAAGCAGAACTCTGGAAATGGTAGAACAATCTGGTTGGGAGAAAAGAAGCAGAAAATTTCAAAAGAAGATGAAGAAGGTGTGTGTACCTGAATGTAAACAATAATGGCCATTGCATTTAAGCTCCATTAAGGGAGATTTAAGATTCATTATGACTATTTTCCATAGAGTTTTTAAGAGAGCATCCTTTATGCACCCTCACATAATAGTGTAATGAATAAATAAATTAACAAGATGCATCAGAAATTGATTTAAAACAACCTCTATGGCCAGACTAAACTCTTTTTAGTGCCTTAATTTGATCTAATATATGGGACTTTCTATATGTTTAGGATAATACACAGAGTAGCCTTGTTCACTTGTCTTGAGTAAAAAAAAAAAAATTATAAAAGGTTTTTCTAACTGGAATGAATAGACATCTAAGGTTTCTTGTTTTTAAAGCTTTTGTACTGTTTACCAAAATCAAGAGAACAGAATTTGTCTTGAAATTTTGATATACACCTCACAATACAAGGGCCGCCGCTCATAAAGAAATCCTGATTGAAAGATTTATCTTCTGGAAGAAATCCATGTGGATAAAGTGGCTAGATAAGAGAGGATGGAATAGCATACAGTAGAAATAGGTTTTTATGCTTTTTGCAAATGGCATTCTTTTGTTCATTGTGTAAAATATTCCAATAGAAAGGTTCAGTGTACACATTAAGTGATGAGATTTGGAAGCACCAGATATGAAGCCCACACACACTACCTCTGTCTCAGAAATCAAGTTTAATGGAGTATAACATAATAATAATATAAAGCTTGCTTTCTGGGTTATCTGAGAAACACCTGGACAGCAGTCAATTGGGAATAAGTGCAGAAAAATAAGAGGCTTGCCTCTGTGGGTTGTTGTCCCAACAGTTAGCACAGTAAGAAGTACGTCTGTTGTAATAAGAAGAACAGGATTGAGTCCCATTGGTTTTTTTTTTAAATACTTGCAGCAATAGTTTATTTACTATTAATTAAAGAGCAATTTGGCTTTTGGGCAGAGAAGCCCAAACAATTAATGCAATAAAATCCATTATTTCTTTCTACAAATCTTACTCACAGTTGCAAAAACATTTCTTGTGTTAAAACATAGCCTGGACTGGATTCAGGAAAATGCTTAGGTTTGCACTGAAATCTGTCCCTTTCAGATTAACACCTACTGTCATGGCTGAATTTAAGCACATGCGTATTGTGTTCATCAATTTCACAAGGGCAAGCACACACTTCAAATTAAGTATCTGCTTCAATGCTGTCCTGCAGAGAAATGCCAGGAGTGGAGTAATAATAATCACAATTAGATCAAGTTGAACATGGCTATCTGATGGGAAAATTCCTTTATTACTCCACCTCTCTTATTACCAAAATCCTAAAAAGTACAGCCACTTTTTATTTTTTCAGTTTGACCTGTATTTCACGCATACATAAAGCTTGCCATGGTAGTCTTGATAACTCTTTGTACAGTCTGTGACAGATTTCTCTTTTGAAATTTGGAGTAAACATGAATTTGGTTAGTACAGGAAGGATAGGAAGAGTTTATATGGTCTGTAATTGTGGTCATCTGTATCCAGCCAAAGGGAAACCTCTCATTTTCTAGCTTATGTAATTGAATTTAACTGGTACACAGTGAAAGGTGAGGGTTTTTGTTGTTGTTGTTGTTTGGTTTTTTTTTAATATTTTTAATGAGAGAAACAAATTAGAATTATAATGTAAGAAGAACATTTAAATAAGAAAATAGTGGTCTATTCTTGACATTTCCTCTTCTGAAAACAAACAAATAAACCCCAAAAAAACTGAACCAATTCAGACATGCATACACACAATGAAACCTGGAGAAAAGAATTGAATGTTTTACAAATAAATTACACTAATTTCACGATTACAAGCCGCACCTGATTATAAGCCACACCTCCGGGTGTCGACAACCTTTAGCTCTTTGTCCATACACAAGCTGCACCTGATTATAAACCACATTGTTGTTCGCAGCGAGGACCCGCATGCAACAAGTTGCCAAATAGTAACAGAATCACAGGATCTTGGGGTTTACTGGCTTGGCTCAGGGCCGGGCTGGCTCAGCCTGCTCAGGGCTGCCGACGGGGCCAGGTAGCCAGCTTGGCAGAGCCGCTTGGCGGGGCCGCTTGGGGCTGGCCGACACTGCTGTCGCCACTGGGCTTCCTCGCCCCGGCCCAGCACTGCCCCGCAGCGGCAGCAGGCGAGGATGGAGTCCCCTGCCACCTCCACCACGCTACTGGCAGGCAGCCCACCTCCACCTGCTGCTCAACAGAGTAACCAATTTGAAACAATCGCGCAATCCTGGGTTTTTGCTGACAGCTGCTCTGCTTGGCACCTTGGCTTGCACGTCCGGGTAGGGAAATTTCTGAATTTTTTTCTTATATTGGCTGCACCTGAGTGTAAGCCGCATTTCTGGGTTGGGATCAAAATTTTAGTCAAAATGGTGCGGTTTATAATCATGAAGTTTCTGTACTTCCTATAGTCAAAATTGTCTTGCTATTTAGTCAAGGAATTTGGGTGCAGCAGGAATACTAAGGATTTTAAAAGACAAACCTATGCCTATTTCCTTTCATACTTTCTAATTTTTTCTTATTTCAGTAACAGCATATGAACAGTTAGTGCCTAGCAAGTATCTGAGAAACTAAAAAGCAATAGATGTCTTGAATTGGAATACTGCCGTGGCAAAGAGGTGACCCAGGTTTATTGTCTTATCTTAAACTACAATTTGTTGACAAGTCTCGTTTAAAACAAAGGAGAAAGAAAAGTTATTTGTGGTAACATCTATAAAGTATTAGGATCTCTTGATACTCACGTAACAGTGAACTATGCTTCAAGAACTCTGAAAACTCAAGTCAACCACAGTTAAAGAAAAATGGTAGTTTTGGGGTTAGTTCTTGTTCAGAGCTACATATAAACAAATTCTCTAGGGCAAGCAACTTCAATAAGAAATTACATTTTACTTCTAATGTTAAAAATGAAACCATTTCCAAACCTCATTCTTTGAAGAAATCATAGCCACTGTAATATGAATTGAAGGATAGGAGGCATTTTTCCAGGCTTTATGCCTTTGCTTTTGTGGTGCTCTGTTATAAACTAATTTTACAATAATGAGACCTACTGTCCCTTAAACTGTGTGTAAGGGGACTCATCAAAAGCAAGGAGCTCTCCCAGGACTCCTAAGGGCCTTTTCCATCGATTGTTCAGGTCTCTGTCTGTTTCAGAGAGGTGGGCTGTTATGAGATGCTCTTTGTTGCAGCAGTAATGTACAGAATGAGCCTCATGGGCATCAGTTAAAGTGTGATTTAGGGATTGAGATGTAAGATATTACTGTCTGTATGCTACTTCAAGCACAGTTCGATATGAACCTTTGCAATTAGTAAACCTCAGTCAACCTGACTGGCAGAAGCATGGCACAGATGTATTGCTTCCACCCCCACATTCCTAGGTGTTCTCCATACCCAGCTTACTCAGTGACATTAGTGAAGAGGGCCACTGGGGTATTGTTTTGGTCCATAAGTGTTTGGACTTGTGGAAAAAAAAAAGGAGCATTTTGTTTTTACTTTCTCTTACATGATTTTGCAAATTTTCATAGCGAGTCTGCATTCAATGAAGCCAGAATGTCTCTTTCCAACAACCCATAGAATGATGCCATGAGGGGTGAATGAGATTATCAAGTGCATAGACCCATGAACTGGTCTATTATTAATGGTGTAGGGAACAAAAGAACAATAACCATCTAGACCTAGCTTACAGTAGAGAAACTCTGATAAAAGAAAATTATTTGAAGCATAGAGTCTAAAATGTCACAGTATTCAATTTCAGTACGTCAAACATAGGCATATTATCTTCCTGCAAATAAGGTGAATGCATCCGGATGCTTATCTCTATTTCGTTATGAGCTGATATGATGTCTGCTGCAATTCATGTGGGGATTGATCTGAGTCTGCTAAAATCAAAAGCAGTCTTTGTATAGCATTCATTGATTCATGAATCAGACCTCCAAAGAATAATAGTGAGCTGAATTCTTAAAGTTCTGAACTTTGTCTCATTTTGGACAAACATTTAAGAGCAAGAATGTTTCTCCCAGTTGAACCAACGCCTGCTTACTTGTGATTTCTAGAAATCATTCTAAGTTCCTGCAAGAAATAGTTTGGGATTCAGTTCATTTTCATTCTGCCTGGACTAAGCTTTACCACAGAGTCTATCATTATTCTGCCTTTTATAGCATTTCTGTTTACAGTTTATCAAACGTTCAATTCAAATTATCCTGGGTTCACTGGAAAATTTCTCAAGCATTTGATAAGCCTGACCCTGTGGGAATATCTGTCAAGTCTTTTGAATAATTTACTGAAAAATTACCAGTACCGTTTGCATCCTTGGGCTAATTTGCCTGCTATTACGGATGAGAAAGTTTCTGCCATGTTTCCATCAGGAAACAAAGAACCAGGAGTAGTAAATACATAAAAAAGGAATAGAAATAACGAGATAATTATTAAAATATAGAAATGTAAAATAGCATGTTTAGACCTAGAGAACTAACAAAATTACGAGACACTCTTAAAAGAAAAGTATGATTTTTAAAAAGCAGGTATAAATGGGTATTGTGCATTTGGTCCCCAGAGATACTTTAGCATCTAGTTCAACTGCCCTGTAGTCTTTACCTATATATTTGCATAAGATGTGTAATTTTTCCACTGATACACAGGTATAGTAGCGTAATTGGGCTCCCCAAAGCCCAGAATTCTACCTTAAGCAAAGTCTCACTGATTCTGAGGCAAGCTACAAAAAAATGAAGTTTAATTAGCTGCAACTATTCCAAAGTCCTCTATAAAGCTTAGAGATCTACACAGTTTGTGTTCATTGCGTGCTTCCTAAGCTTTTTCCTGTGATGAAGAAGGAGGAATGGCTGAGGATCAGATCCATGCTGCTCCTCAAAGCTCTGATGTGATCTCCATCTCATCCCACACCATTCTAGGTGCTGGATGGTTGTCCAAGTTTGGATTAAATATTTCTCAGTGTGTGCTTTTCGAAATACACATTGACACCTATTTCTCATCAATCAGCTGCTAAACCACCAAACCCACATCCTTTTTTTATTTTCCATTTCATTCTGCTCAGCTGCTTTGAGCTATTTAACAGATGTTTTACCTCCACTACTACTGTTGGAGGGAATCCTGGGAATATAATAAGGTCCAGATCTGACAGCAGAACCCTTGAGACATAGCTATTGAAATGCCTACATGCTTTGAAAGAGCTCATCTGTGCGCATCTGTTTCTTGAGAGAATAATTTGTGGGGGAAAACAAACAAACAAACACACTAGAAAGTTTTCTCTCTTCAAAAATGTACTAAGATATGAAATTGTTCAGCCATAACAAAGGAAAGCACTGAGATTTTACAAAACTCGTGGCTGCAGGCTCTGCTGCAGAAAACCAAAACAAAGGAAACATAGTCTGAAAAAGACTGAATAAACACTGCTAGTTCTTATAGACATTAATAATACATTTAGTGGTATTAACAGACAGAAATTAGATCATGAAGGTCCTTGTTAGTTTATCATTTGGGCCAGTAGAGTAAAATCCAGCAGGAAGTAATTTGGAAATTTCCTGAGCAAAAGCTGAGTGAGAAATTACTAAAACCTACAGAACAACTTTATAAAAGCAGACTATAACTTAAAACTGGAGGTCATTGTGACTTAAGATGGAAGAAATCTATTCAATACTGGAAGACTTAATTTGTGTATCAAGATATATAAGAAGCACAGCTGGAGATGAGAAAGAAGTTGCATCTGCACATACACCACCTAGTATGAATGATAGATGTGTGGAAGTCATCATCATTTACCATCCTGCTCGGTCTCACACTGGCTACTGCCAGAGGCAGCATGTTAAAGGAGAGTTTACTTCCCTAGGACATGACCTAATGGCTTATTCCCTGGGAGAAGCAGAAAAGGCTGTTTAACATGCTAAGAAACTCTCTCTGTGACTCTCTGTGTGCCTAAGGCATACTTTTATTCCCTATCTTCTAAGCCAAAGTGTTATGTTAGTTACTAGCACTTTTCTGTGATAAAAAGTTCTAATGAGTATGATAAATTCAGTGGTAAAATTGGAAGCAGAAGGGAAAAAAAAGCTGATGATACTGAAAGGCCATTTCCACTTAAAACTGCATCTTAGAATCCAACATCAAAAGTCATGGATGGCCTCAGACTTAGTAGTGTCTGTGCTGAAAACACCATTTAGGAAGAGTTTGGCTAGAGGAAGGGTTTAACTAATTTCACTATTACACAGAGATATTTTTTGATTGAGTGCGTGTTTATTTTCTTAAGGAAAAAACTGCTGTCGAAATGAAAACATATTATCAAATTTTCATTGAAAGGGTTGGCAATTCAGAAAAAAAAAAAAAGAAAAAAAGAAAAAAGGGAACATTAGTGCTATATTTTATCCAGGCAGCAGCAAAAGGAAGTTGCTTTAAACTCACCTAAATGCATGATCTGACTGAAAGCAAAAGAGTTTCACGAGGTAAGGTCTGTCTTCTTATGCCTCTGACAAATGTCTCTGTGTTTGAGGTTGTGCTGCTTCTGCCGATTGTGATGAGACTCCAGCAGTATTATGTTACACACCAAGTATGGGACTTTTCCCACTGCTGTGTTGGAATTTACCTGATTTCCAGTGTCTGTTATAAAATAAGCTGCATTGATCAGCACTGCGTACCTGTTGCTTATCTTAGTATCCTGAAGGAGACAAAAAAGTAAACAGAAGGAAAGAAAAAAGCTGCTACTTTATCTTTGAAGTGGCTAGGCTGCAAGGGGAAGTAGTTAATTCCCCATGGGTAGGCACAAACATTCCTTCACTTGTGACATGTGTAAAGGTTGCTGTTTGGAGCAAACTCTTTTCAGGACCCATTTCTTCTGGGCACTTACATTTCTAAACCCCTCAAGAGGGCTGTACTTCTCAAAAAGGGAGTGGAAGCTCTGGTGTTCTGGGCTAAGATTACACCAGCATTTTTGTGAACAAACTTTGGATCAATCCAGAGTTGGAAGTGAACATGAAAAGTGTCAGTAACGCTTTTATAAGTCTTTTTGTGGTGCATCTGATTGACCCGCATTACGACGTACAATAGCATGAAAGAGTGTTAGTAATCAGTGCTAATGAATACATGTACCTACCTGATTCATATCCTGGGCATTACCCCTCACTAATGCTTTTGTTTTGCTTTCATTAAAATTCCCATCATGACACAAAATGCTGAACATTTACTATACCAAAAACAAAAGCAAACAAAAAAAATGAGACACATTTATTGCAGATTTCAGTCCAAAAACATATAAATAAGGAAATACCATAGTGCTGGGACATTGTCCCAATCTTCTTTACTTTAGTTCATTAATTGTTTTTAGAAAAGATATTTACAGTGAGACCTCAGGCAACTCTCAGAGAGAACTAGCAGCATAATCTTCCTCTGCCCCCCCTTCCTCTTCCCCCACCTGCCAAGGAGGCTGGTTATTCCTTTCCTTCTTTCCTTTTTTTTTTTTTTTCTCCTTTTCCCTTTATAGTTGAGGAAGGACTTAGAGAAATTTGATTTATGTTAGCTTTTCATCAATCTCCTACAACATGTTGACTGAGAAAGAAGGAAGAAAAAGAGCTCATTTGGGGAAGGCTCTATAACATCATAAAAAGGATTGGGGAACGTGAAACAGTGACAAGACAAAAAGGCTTCTTTGCATGTAAGCATCTCAGACACCATCACAAAGAAGGCTAATAAACTGTTTTTCTGCACCTTTCTTTTTCTCTGCCACTTACTGCCAAGAAGATGTGCTTGATGTGATTATTTGTAGAAGGGCAGGAATGGAGAAACCTTGTGTATAAAGAAAGGTGGATGGCCAGCTGCACTCAGCAGGATGATTGTGCAGCTACAAGACTCTCACAAGCCTGGATGTCCAACTACAGGTACACTTTTGCAACCTGATAGGGAAAAACAGGGATTTTTCTTTCCCTTGAAAAATTCAGGAAAAGGAGAATACACATTCTACTTTTCTGCTCAATGCTGTGAGAACATTAGTTACTAGAGTTAACATGTTCAGGGTAAAGTCAAACATAGAGGAGTTTTTTGTACTGATACCATGAGGTTTATTTGCTGGTGTGAAGTCTATCATACTGAGCTCTCCAGGGCTTTAGATAAAAATCATTAATTTGAGGATTCATCTGAGGATTCTTCATTAACATAAGTATAGAAGCTGTTCTGCTCACACCTTCCAAGACAGCAGCTATTGCAGGGGTGCATGAAAGCAGCTATAAATTTGCCAAAGAAGACACAAATATTAAACACAGTCTTAAAGCATGAAGGAGCAGTTTCTTGAGCATACATTCCAAAATCGGACTTAGGTGTGTGTTCAGGAAATTAGATGGTGGTGTCCTTCAAGGACAACTTCTATTTCATATCTTCAGTACTGACATAAACAAAGGGACTGAGAGCAGCCTCGGAAAATTTGCCGGTGAAACCAAGCTAAGTGGTGCAGGCGACACACCTGAAAGATGGGATGCTATCCAGAGGGACCTAGACAAGCTTGGGAAGGCTGGGAATGTCATGAGGTTTAACAAGGCCAGGAGCAAAGTTCTGTGCTTGGGTTGTGGCAGTCGCCACTATCAATACAAGCTGCTGAATGAATAGTTCTTCCAAGAAGGATTGGGGGTGCTGGTGTGCGAGAGGCTGGACATGACCCAGCCATGGGCACTCACAGCCCAGAAACCAAACATGTCCTGGGCTGCATCCAAAGCAGCGTGGGCAGAAGGGCAGGGAGGGGATTCTGCCCCTCTGCTCTGTGAGACCCCACCTGCAGGGCTGCATCCAGCCCTGGGACTCCCAGCACAGAAAGGACATGGACCTGCTGGAGAGAGTGGCACCAGCATGATTAGAGGCATGGGGCACCTCTCCTATGAGGAAAGCCTGAGAGAATTATGATTTTTCAGTTTGGAAAAGAAGTAGCTCACAGGTGACATAATTGCAGCCTTCCAGTGCCTGAAGGCAGCCTACAGAAGATGGAGAGAGAACATTTACAGGCATGTAATGACAGGATATTGGGGAATGGATCCAAGCTGAGAGTGGGTTTAGATTAGATATAAGGAAGAAATTATTTTCTGTGAGGGTGGTGAGGCATTGCATCAAGTTCCCAGAGAAGCTGTGGATGCCTTGCACTTGTAAGTGTTCAAGGCAAGGTTAGATGGGGCCTTGAGTCCTGGTCTAGTGGAAGGTGGTCACTCATGGCAGGGAGTTTAGAACAGTATGATCTTTAAGGTCCCTTACAATATACACCATTCTGTGACGATTCTGTGAGGTAAATATGGTTTCCTTTGTGTATTACAGATGTGGAATAAAAAAAATCTGCTTTGCGCAAAGTTCCATGCAGTTTAACTAAAACTGGAATGTTTTTCATCAAGGCTATACTGGATTCTCCTCAATGACTTACCTGTGCAGTTTCTTATCTCATGAGATGAGAGTCCTCTGACTGGGATGTTTTTCCCATCATGATTATTCCCATTCAGTCTACATAAGTAATTCTACTTAAATCTCACTTTCCAGACAGTTCACTACCATTGAAAGCAGCTTGTGTTTGTTTCTTTGGAGGGAGGGGGGTTTAGATTTTCTCTGTAATTCATATAATCAGCCCTCTGATTCTAGCAATGCATGAGCCCAGTAAGACATTCTGGTTTGTATAATTCTACTGCAATCCCATTTGGCTGTGTCATTACATATTACACAGTATTTTAGCTGTGCTTTTATGCTTCTCTCATGGTGGTGTGAATATTTGCTACTCATTGTAGTCCTTCAGATTCCCCCATTTTATAGGTGGGGAAAGTGAAGTGCAGAAAGCAAAGCTTTAATTTAGTGAGAGAAGGGAAATGCATAGATTTGTGTCAGATTTCCTAAAACACAATAGTGGAGTAATCACTTACTACTGAATGCAGCCTAATTACAGATAAACACCTAACAATATATGTTATTATATACCTTTTCTAGAGGTACAAATATTGGATTCTGTTGTTTCAGCAGTAGTCAGATGGTGTATAGGTGTCAAACCATGGCTGTCCTTCAGACTTTGCCATCATTCAGTACAACTGGAGTTTCTTTGATGCTGCAAAAGAAGGAAATCAAACAGAAACTCCAAACCAAGAAACCCCAAACAAACAAACAAAAAGTTTCTTTCCTGCAGAAGAGCAAAAATAGACTGCAGCCAATCCCCACTAATTACCCTTGTTGAAAGTTTGGCTTTTTAAAGATGCTTTAAAAAATAACTTTACTGAGGGCAAACTATCACACTCTGAGTGATGATGGGGAAGCCCAGAGTTAGGCATGCTGTACTTTGGACCTCACCCAAACGATCTGTTTCTCATCCTTACTTACTTCATTTCATGATATGACTCAACTCATTAAACATTTCAGACTCAGCTTAGATCCAAGAGAAAGTGATTCCATCCTGCCAAAGAGTTCTGAGATGGTGCTCTAGAGTCCATCACACTACTAAACATGGACGTCCTCCTACTCAATTCTGAGTAATAATTTGGAAGTGAGACCTTGGTATTCCCTCTGAATGACTGCACTGTGGTTCAGGATGAATCACTTGTGCAGTAGGTAGATTATGGAGAGGGCAAACTCTGTTGTAATTGATTCTCATTTTGTAGCTGGGGTGGTTATTTTTCGCTCAGTTCATTTGCTTCATCAGCACCAATTCAGCCTTCCAACAAACCACACCCTTTCCAAAAATTATTGCAGGAAGAGGAGGCTGAGCAAGCATGGCCACTCATTTCCCTCTGGGCAAATTGCCTCCTATGATCCTTCAGGGGATGCTCTCTTAAAGAAAACTTGAGATATTATAATTTTTTTTTATTCCTTAGTGCTAAAGCCACTGCACCTGCTTTGTGATGGCAATCACACCAAGTTCCTGTCATTTCTAACATCCTACAAGCAATGTTTTCACAGAGCTTCTTTGGAAATCTTCCACTGCCTCTCCTGGATTCTCTCTGTTTCCAGATGGAAAATTAGTAACTCATGAGATCAATAACCTGGAAAAAACAGTAGCCCAGGAGGCTCCATTTCAAAATTAAATTGTTCAAATTGAACCAGCTTAGAGCTGGTTGACATTCCTCCTGAACACAGTTTCCCCTATAAAGGCTGAGCTGACTTCTTTGGAACATACCTTCAAAGGCTGCATTACAAAACCTTACTACATCCTTTCTGTATTGCAAGGCCCATGGAGCAAGGAGTTGGGCCAAAACTATACTCATAAAATTTTCTTTAAATACTGGTATCTGGTAACAAATAAGTATAACTAGACTGGGTCTGGAAAGAAATCAATCACCATTGTCCAAAACCAGACACCTTTTCCCCTGCGAACAATCTGATTTTGCATATTTCACACATTTATTGGCTTACACAGACAAAAAAATTATGGCCACAGTATTTACAAGTAGACTAGAGCAGTTGAAATCTGATTCCTGAAAGAATCAAGATTTTTAAAGGTTCAGAACTCAGGGAGATGTCACAAATTGAAGAAAAATTTTTAAAAAGGAGCAACAGTTCATATTTAAATGTCCATATATGTAATTAAGGCCAGAAAAAAACAGGGATTTACAAACTGGGATGTTGAACATAGTGATTCAAGGACAGAACTGAAATCACTGAACTAAGAACCATGATCAGCAGAGAGTGAGGCTCCTAGAAGCAGGACCTAGATTGATTATCTCTGCAAATGATAAGTCACCTTCTATGATCAGGAACAAGTAAGAGGGCATATCTGAATCTGTAGAAGAAAATTTTAAGAACTCATGGAGTTTACACTGACCAAAAATAAAAATTCTGCAAGTGGTAATTCAGAGCATCTAAATCTGGATTTTTGTCAATTGGATCTCTCTTTTTCTATGAACATATGTGTGAAAGAGGCAAACCCCTGTCTCACAGACCCATGAAATGAACCCCAGGAACACAAATTATAAACCCACTCAGTGTATCTACATTGTTAAATAAAAGAGGGAAAAGGTTGATAATTGAAACTCTGATTTCACAATGTTTAATTACTGTCTTTCTCTGGCTCTGTGCTAGACTTCTCCATCTATTTTTTTCAATATGTACGTGCCTGAAGGAGTCTAGCACTTGGCAGAGAGCCAGTACCTTGGCATTCTCTTTTATTTACCAGTAGAGCTGATGTGATTAGTGAGAGCTGTTGTTTTAAATAAAACAGATCACCTCTGAATGATTTGTGTATATGCTCCACTGACTTTCATCAGAGCTCAGGTGAGCATCTGACTTCAAAAAAAATTAGTTAATCTCTTCCTCATCAGAGCTAGATGCCTAAAATATTGAAATATGCCTGCATCCTGTTTTGTCACACTAGATTCTAGGTTTAAGTATTTATTTTCCATTTTACACACTGAGCACACGAGTGAAATCAAAATACAGTAGGCAAAAGGGATCTGTATGCAATTGGTATAGGATCACCAAAGGTAGGACAGTAAGAAACTGGAGAAAGGGCAAGATATGATATATCAGTGTTCTAGACCTATGAAGGAAAAGATTTCCACAGAGGTCCCTGTATCTGGGATCCACTAAGATAGATGTGAGCTGTGAAACAGAACTGAAACACAGAGACAGACCTGCCCTGGGAGGCATGAAGCCAGCTTTGTTCCAGCTCTGCAGGCTGGCTACAGGGATGTCTATCCACAGATTTGTTCCTCTCCTGCACAGAGGAGATGGTAATGTTGCCTTCACCTGCTCTGCACATTTGTTTAGAGCAGAGTGTAATGCCTGTGAACCAAGGTGCAGAGATGAATACACTATGTTTCAGGTCCTCTAAAGAAAATCAGTTTTCCAGAAAATATTTGTCAATACAGCAGCATATATTTCTTCCTTCAGAGTTTATATCTGGAAGGAAAGTGAAAATCATCCTCTTTCCCCCTCTACCTGTTACCAGAAATGGAAAACTCGAGGGTGTGCAGAGCTTTGAGGCAGCATCTGATAATTTGCAAGTTACAACTTGTACCCTTTTTGCAGAAGGCTTTTCATGGTGAATGCGATTGTAACTACCAAACTCACGGTGTTCACATATCCTTGTTGAGAATATGCATTAACAGGTGTCAGTAGAGTTCCCGTTTCTTATGCTGAAGCCAGCTGAAGCTGAAGGCTGCCATCCATATACCACCAAAATGTCTGCACAGCTACACAGAAAACTTCCCTTGACTGTGGTACCACTTATTCATGGGAATCTTTCCAGGGTAAGCAGGGAAACATTTTTCTGCTTTATCTGAGTTTGCTCAAGGAACCGAAATCATCCAGTACTGAGTCACATGCCATTTGCAGAACCCCTGACTACAGCAGAGCAAATTCTAAGAAATCCTTCATTCAGAGTGTCCTCCAGTTCGGCAGGGCCCTGGAATTTGGGTGACCACAGGAAGCAGTTGAGAGGTTTTCCAGCCTGACCGTATCAGCCGTCTCACCACAAGAACTTCCTATTTTGGCTGAATCCCTTCAATCAATTTGAAGCTGCTCTGTGTGATCAATAGGAGGCAGTTTGAGGACGGCTTGTTTGCTTTATGTTTGTGAAGTGGTTCTTGTTCCCTGGATTCTCTATCATGCAGCAAAGCTACTACTGTTTGCTTTAAGAGTTTAAATCATTGCTAATTTTTACAAAGAAAAGCGAAGAGTAAAAGACATATTTTATACTAAATGTCTTTAAAAGTTAGCAGTAAAATGAAAAACATGAAAGAGAAGCAGATAAATTACACTGTAAGTATAAGGTAGAGGATGACTTTACAGGTAAAATGCACCTAAATAATAACATAACATATAATATCCAAAATACATCTATTAAAAGTATTTTTAAACTATTGAAACAGAAAAATTCAGCTCTAAAACTTATAACACAGATGGTTAATATAAATATGACAGAAAAAATGTAGAAATGAAATAATAAACCACTAAGTACTCTTTGCTTTCATGCAACCCTTAAAAAGTTTCATAATCTTAGGGAGAAAACAACAGTCACAGTACAAAGCCATTAGTGTTTCATGAACATAAGCTAGTGAAAGCTACTTCAGTATGTGAAAGAGATTTGCATTCAGGGTTTACCAGTGGTGTTGGTAAATGAATGATTTCAGTTACTGGAAAATAATATTTGCATTAGATAGCTTAACATTTGAATAGGGCAAAAGGAGTGCATCTTATCTGTATCAGATCACTGCATCCTATCTCAAAAAGAACTATGAATTTGTTGTTTGACTTTCACAGAGAAGCTCTTCTTTTTCAAGAAGGGATATAGTAAAACAAATGTTTAATTGTTTTCATAGTCCCTGATCTTTTAATCTCAAACTCGGCACAGACATATAACACTGCTTAGTGGGGGAAAACAGAGATTTATTTGATTGAAATAAATGTTTGATCCCTAACAGGACATATTGACTACCTGGAATACAGTGACTATCTTGTTCAAAAGTTATGCAAATTATAATATAAGGCAAGTTAGTTGATTTTCAGGTAGGCTTTTCAAGTAGGAACTTTTTATCTTTAGCTACTCTTTAGGAAATTAAACACTAAAAACCTTAAATACAAAACTAATGAAAACAAAATTTTATTTAGTTATTTTTTTACTTAGACAAGGCCATTAAACTGTGATGACGTCCTTCAGGCACAGTGAAGGATAACATGGAGGACCAATGTTGGTTTAGCTCTTTTAATTTTCCCATCCACATGTACAGTACTGGAAATAAAAATAAATTCCTTCCTTACTTGATGACTGGTTTCCAAAACCTGGAATGAAGATTACTGTCCATGAAACAGTATTTGTTCAGAGGGTTTCAGCTGATTACAATGTATGAACCAAAGCCTGCTCTATGAGACACCTCTAATTCCTGATAAGGCCCAGAGGTGAAATATATTGTTAAGGGAATCCTAGTATGTTACTTGATGTGAAAAAAAAGAGGCTTTCCAAATCTAAGAAGGGCGAAAAGCAGAAGCAGCCATCAAGCTTATCTTCCTGGTTTCACATTCACCAGAGTATGGGCCTGAACAAATCATATCATAAAACAATATCATAGTATCATGGATCATAAGAATCACTCTGAAAAATATAATTTCATCTTGAAAGCAACAATGATGAATGGTGGATACCGCTTTAGTGATTAAAGTTCCAAAGCAGTTCAACCCTCTTTTGCTACTATACTTGTGCAATGTTCAGCTGTGAAATTTCACTTGTCCTCAAATGAAATATGCAGGAATAAGAAAATTTGCAAAGGGTGGTAAGGTGTCTAAGAAGTGTTTTAATTTTTTTTCTTTCTGTTTGACTCTCAGATGTGCTAATATCTCTTTGCTCAGTGTTCATTTTATGGAGAATCTTTGAAATACGTGAATAGTCCCATGGTAATACTTCCAAAAGGAGATCCTCCTTGTACAACAAAAACTACAATAGGAGGTATTTTCTTCTTCTCCTCTCACAGAACTTCCAAAACTGGTGGAACAAGAGCTGTGTTCTGTTTTTCCCAGGACACACCTTGCTAGACAGCTTAGTGCTCTCTCATGTGGCTCCCAGTGTCCGCTTTTCCTTCAGGCCAGCCCCCTGGCACAATCCTTTTGACTCTGCTACTTTTGTCCAACAAAATTAAACTGATTTGCAGATTTCAGGCAAAAGCATTCTGAAGCTTTGGCAAGTGAAAAGAGAGAAAACAGAAAAGAAATCCCCTAATGGGAGATGACTTTGGTTTCAACCCTTACATTGACATAAATGCTTTGCTTCATTTGCCTCAAACCTGACCAGATAATTTTTATTCTGGCATATGATCACACCTGTGGCATTTCAGAAAGATTTTCTTAGGTTTTATGATGTTACCACAGGTTAAAATCTTGTTTAAAAAAGGAAGTTGAAAGAGAAAACTATGGAGTGGTTATGCTGTTTCCCATAACTATGGAGAAAAGTTATTGTCCAAACCCAACTTTTTTTTTCTGGAAACACAGTTTGTCATCAAAAAATAAATGGCTGATAAGAAATGCAGCATTAACATTGGAGTCACTGGTGTTTGCCGTATATCCTCAGTGAAGTTCTTTGCAAAATCACTGAGGTCGAGTCATAGCTAAAGCTGAAAGTGATAAAGATAAATCCAAAACTTCCCGAAACAGTGAGAAGAGGGGAAAAAAACTCTGGACACCTCCCTATTGTTTCTTTGCTAACCTTTAGTGTAGGCAAAGCATGGAAAATGTGAAACCAGAACAAAGAAAAACATTAGACTTCAAAAAATTTGTTGGACATGACTTTTTAAATGATACTGACAGAAATTTGTTGCACTATAGAAGTGGGCCCTGGATCAGTATTTTGCCTATGAAGAAGTTACAAAATTTATTCTTCAAATGTTTGTGTTATCACTGCTATCAAATTTTGTTAAAATTCACAATTTCCTTACACGTCATGGCTTACTATGGCTCCCTGAAACAAGGTCATTAAATCTGAAATCATTTAACACACCGTCTCTCCTTTACATGTGCACTCACTATTCTGTGGGAAGTACTTGGCTGTCCCTTGCAAGTTTTGCAGAGCTCTGAGGAAGGAAGGCTTTCTCTGCAGTTTAATCACACTCTTCTTTTCTCATTTACACTTCAAGACTTCCACATGCTGCTGTAGCATTTCCAGCTGAAATCAGACATATAGAATGCTCTCCTCTCCTGGACAGACCATAAGCTCTTCCAGGGTGTTTCTGGTATTATGGCTGCATTCCATTATTTTAATGTTGAGGCAAAGTGGACCACAGCCAAGAAACAAAATTATACCAAAGTCCCTGCATTGCCATCAGAATATCTAAACCAATGACTGGAATGCAATTAAAATTAATTCTCTTTCTGTGGAACTGCAGTGGACATGGAGTACAGCTGTTGTGCTCTGATTTATGTGCTATCATTCCTACCTCACTTAACTCTTGCTGGTGCATTTTCAAGAAGTTCTTTCTGTCTGTTTAATGGAAGATGCAGCCTCCAGATGTCACATAATAATTTTCCTTCATTATAGAGTGTCTCAATTATTCAGAGTTCTTTTCAAAATAAGTAAAAAAAAACGTGGCTGACTTCTGCACACCATTATAGTGGTGTGAATTGATAATGATTCTACTGATTTCACAGGGAGGAGACTAGGTATGAATCAAAATAACCAAACAAAATCTAAGCTAAGATTCAATCACTATGCACACTTGGTCAGACTGTCTCAGAGGTCTGATTGCACATATATTCAGTCCTACATAAATGCTTCTGGCAGATCCTACACATTTGTACTTCAGGGATTTTTTTGTTGGCATTTCTGTGGGCCTTCTTATAACTGGATGCACTGCAGTTATTTTGCCACGGTGCTGCTACGGTGTTACAAATGAGGGCAGAATATATCCTTTGGTCTTAAAATTAAACTTGCGTAATACCTGAACAAAAGTGAATAGAAAAATAAACAATTCCAGTAAAAAATTTGTCCCCTGGTAGTGATATATGGAGACCTGGATATAGCATTTCCTCAATGATTGCTTCTTATGGTAAAAAAAATCTGAATCACCCTTGTCACTGGAGGAGTTATGTAGTAAAAAAAAAATTGATTACATAGAATAGAATAAAACCATTTTCTGAAAGGAATGTTAAAATTCAATGAATTTAGATAGTGAAGTATTTCTCCTGGCCTGTACACTCAGTGATTTTGTATTTGCATATACACTATATTATGTTTGTTATATATGTTCCATGTAAATCAATCCCTACGCCAGTTTAGAAACTATGAATTGTACATGTATAAATAGATGACATAATGAGTTCTGCCTTCAGTTAAGGACATGAAGACGTATTGTGGAAGGAACATTAATGGGTATATTAACACGTTGATATTTCAAACAATGTTTTGATTTAGTATTTTTCTTTAAATGAGGTTCCAGATCTGATTTGATTTTGATGAATATCTTATTTAGTCAATATAAATCTCACAGGTTGGTTATGATTATATGTTGGAGCCTAGGTCTCAGTCATGTGCAATAGTATCATACTTGTTGATTGTTCATCTGAATTTTGAGAACACTTCCAAAATAAGAAACCATGTACCTAAGCAGAGACACATAAAATGAATTCTGTTCTGTGTTCTGTCACACACAACACTGGGTGAACACAAAATATTAATGTTGCATGTGTATAATTCTGCAAAATAATATCTGCATAATGATTCAAGTGACTAAGCATAATTTAAAATTATTATCCCATACAAGCTTCCAGCATTGGGGGTTTTTGTCATATTGTTTATTCTAATGGAACAATAGGAAAAAATTATAAATATTTGTCAAAAGTTTGACATTTCATACTTTTCTAGTATTTTTATCTGTGAGTAGTTTTGAGGATAAAATTTTATCAATATCCATGCTGAAGGACAATCCCCTTTTTTTATGGAAGCATCTACTTTTATAATTCTGTTAAAACAGGTAATTCAGGTATTTTGGAGTTACATATCTCAGTTTTGTTCAGCAAGACAGGCACATCTGTGTTCTCTGCATTTGTTATTGTTAATGTCCTAAATAGAAAAGATCCAGGTAGTCAATTTAGACTTCTGTCTGCTTGCATTTAGAGAACTCTGTGAAGTTGTTTTCAAACAGGAAAGGCCTTGCTACAATACCTGTAGGACTTGACAAGATGTCTACAAGGAGAGCTCCTGACCATTGCCAAAGGACTTGCTTCTTTCCATACTTTGTGTGAGTTTTGTAGTCAAATTCTTGTCCATACTTGCTTAAATGGCACTAGAAAGTGCTCCCAGACTCTGAAAATCATTTGTCTTGTTAAATATTTGAAGTCTGGGTAGTGCTAAGAGAAGTCGCCCAAATTCTGCACATTGTCTGGGAGTTAGTCCAGTATAAAATCCCCTCCACTGAGCAGGCTGTAGACATGGCACAGTGAATCACAGGATTACAGTGGGTCATCTGTTCCAATCTCCCTGCTCAAGCAGGGTCATCCTAGAGCACATGGCATAGGATTGTGTCCAGACAGTTCTGAATATCTCCAGTGAGGGACATTCTACAGCCTCTCTGGGCAAACTGTTGCAGTGCACATTCACCTGCAAAGTCAAGGAGTTCTTCCTCATATTCAGGTAGAACTTGTGTGCATCAGTTTCTGCCCAATACTCCTTGTCCACCTTGGCACCACTGAGAAGGGCCCAGATTCATCCTCTTGGCAACCTCACTTTAAATAATCATATACATAAGTGAAGTCATGTTCGTCATGAAATCATCTTCTTCTAGATTCAAAGTACAGTTCAAATAACTCCTGGTAGGAAGAACAAAAGTTTTTCCAACCATATTCAATGTTTACATGCAGGAAACCTATATTTTCTGTTGTTCACAACTAAATAATATGAATTCCAGCAATGCAGGGATTAAACACAGTCTCAATTCTTTCTGGGGTTAAATTATATTTGTAGTTGTCATTTCAGTGATTGGATTGATATGCTGTCTCAATGAAATATATGGCTTTTTTGATAGATATATGAGAGTGCAGAAGGTTTCAGCCATGCAGCAGTAGATGCAGAAAGTAATTCAGCATAGTCAATAAAACTGGACAGGTTAATGAACTTACATGGAACTCTGCTGACTTAATGTAACTATATTAAGTTCTATAGCAAGTTAATCCTGCTCCAACACCTTGACTAAAGAC
Source organism: Turdus rufiventris (assembly GCA_013186435.1). Lineage (NCBI taxonomy): Eukaryota > Metazoa > Chordata > Aves > Passeriformes > Turdidae > Turdus > Turdus rufiventris. The sequence continues at coordinate 4,815,678 of PYHW01010678.1, forward strand.
TGTAAAAATATCTTTTTCAGGAAAGGGTATCAACATTTTAATCTGCTTTGTGCTGATAAAGGGAGGGAGAGGGGAGGAGTTCATTTTCATGGAATAAGATGGAGGTGAAACAAAAAAACTCTTTGTCTTGAGAAATATTGCACCTGCATTAAGTTCCCTGCTGATTCCTTAGTAGAAATTTGATTTTTTTTCCCCTCTCCTCCCTCCCTGCCTTCATTATTTTCAGCACTAAGGAATGTGAGGAATGTAAACCATCCTTCTTGTTACTGACAAAATTCTTTCTTCAGCTGCAAAAAATAGATCTTCCTCCCCTAATTTACCATCAACAAGTCATCTCAGCAATGCACCTGTACTGTGTAACACTATATTATACTTTCCAGGGCTTCATATTTGTGTGACAGACTTGAGAGATCCATTTCCTGGTCATCTAAAACCTATGGTTAGGACTTCTATTCTGACTAGGAAGGTCTTTTAGGAATGTATTGTGATTTCCAAACAATAGAGAAATTATTGTTTCTTTTATTTTATAAAAAAATCTCTTTTTCAAGAAAGATGCAACTTTCATTGTACCCTCCTTCCCCAAATAAACCTATAGCACCTTCAACACATTGCTTAGAAATTAGATTTTCTTGGATGTACTCTTCTCATTAACTTTACACTTTAATTCTCAAGACTCATAGAAGGTATGGTCAGCTCAGACAGAGATCTGAGGTTTTCTCAGATGCTTTGGTCGCTGTGGAAACCTACAAAAATAGAGGTTGTGTCTAGGCTGGTCTTATAGCCCCAAAATCATTACAAATTATGTAGGCAGGCAAGCACACAAAGAAAGTCTCTATGCAGGCTGTGTGATTATGAGGACTCAGTAGATTATGTAGCCTTGTAATAGATAATCTTGTACTCCAACATTCTCCAGTTTTTTCAGACCTGTTGGACAGGCCTTCACTGAGCAATCCATAGGCTGGAAACAGCCTTGGAAGATTTCCCTCCCAGTACCACCCTCTGATGATGTACCAACTTGATATTGAAAGAAGCATAGCAATGTAAGTGAGGCTAGCTTGTTTCCAAATTGGATCTAGTCCAGTCAATCAGGAGGGGGAGAATCTGTGTGTCTTGCTTCAAAGAATGGTTATCAATCTATTCATCTCAAATTTGCAACGTATTCCAAATAGGATTACGTAAAGGTCTACCCTGAGTCTGGATTAATTAATTCTGTGCTGTAACGACTTCAGTTACAGGATAGAATTTATATTGTTGGAATTTACAGATGACAGCAAGGCCACAGAGGCTGTATAAATTTAGGAGTTTGTGATCAGAATTTAAAATATATTAGCGAATATTGAGAAAATGTTCAAATTGAACAAGATGGAATATTGAAAAGACCAGTCCATATGTAGGAATCAGAAAGCAAATTATTTCTTTTGGAAAGCAAAAAATCTCAGAATACTGCCTAGCGGGTTATACCAGTAAAAGAAGAGGAAGTCCTTAAAATGAAAAACAAGCTCATTATGCACCAAAATAATTAATGTACTTTACATAAAATGTCAGAAATAATAATTCCAGTTCTACTTTGCCCTCATATATCCAGATTCGATTCCTGTATTTTCAACCTCCTTCTAGAAGACAGGTATTACTGTCCTGTATAGACACCAGAAGAAAACAGTCCAGATGACAGCAACATCAAATATGAGAAAAACAAATTAAAAATTACATAGTGTCAAAGACCCTTGTATTCTTTAACATAGGAAGGACAAGTACAAAGAGGAACCTTGTCTCAGCATGTTGTAAGACAGCATTGATCAGTTCAGCAAATCCACTGGCATAATGACAGACAAAATCCATTTGACTGCTAACAAGATTTGAGCCACTTATTCGAGAACTGTCATGTGGTTCTATAGAAGTGGAAACACTTGGGGATTACAGTATCTCTAAAATCAAAAGTTGGAAGAGAGACATTTACAAATAGATTGTATTTGATCCTGTAGCAATGTAGAATTTGATAAGGTTGGTTTCATGCTTTCTTAAACTTGTTTTCTCAATTTAAATAGCATGACATTAGTCTAATATTTCATTCCCCAGAATTCTGTTACAATTGCTGCTACTGATGGTAGTCTCTCAGTATTTTCATTGGTAAAATCCTGTATCTACTCTCATTAATATTGAAAAATTAGCTATTAGTATCTAATATTTTCCTTTTTTTGTATTTTGAAAAAAATAATAGCTTTCTGTTGCTCTTTGTTATTTCCAGTTTTCAAAGACGTCTTTGAAGTTTAGAACTTCTCACTGAAGTTCTACTGAGAGATCCTCTTCCAGACATTTCAGATATCTAGGGTGTGAATTTTTTACTCTTATGATTTAAAGTGTCTAACTTTGGAGCTTGCTGTTTAACATTATGATGAAATGGAAATAATTTCATAGTTGTCTTTATTGACCAGTATGTAGTACTTGTCTTTTCCTTATGTCTTTCTTTTCTCCCTTTCCCTCCCATTTTTACTTCTAATTCTTTTTCTTCATTCTAAGATGGGATGTGTGTAAGAGTGTGTATGACCAAACTGAAAAGTGAATGTTTAATTAAAGATCTGTGCAACCAGGATGCACTTAGGTGGGAGGCCATGCCAACCATCTCATGAGATGAAGAGACGTGAATTGGGGATGCTTTTGTGTGCCTGCATATTCAAAGTAAAACGTTAAACCATAAGTCACCATGAGGCACCATTATGAATTAGATTGAATTAACTTGCATTTAGAGCAAATTATGCCTTTTTTTATAATCACCTGTTGGGGGTCAATACCTTCTTAAGGTGTTGTAGCCCAATCACTTGCCTGAGATGTCATTGTTATAGGAAGAGCTTCAGAGGCACTTCTAAGGATCATTCATACCAAAATCGACTGGAATTGCTCATCAGGTGCTGATTTGTATAAAAGATCATTAAATATCTTTGTATAGAAATATTTTCAAAATTCCATTTATCATAGAATTATTCTCAGACAAGAACAAGAAATTGTTATCTCCAGGACAGTCTGTATTGTCAAGTCATTGGGGGCATTCAAATATATTTTATATAGACTCTGAAGATGAAACAATTTATGCTGATAAATCATGCGTTTTTGTAAACTGAGTAAGTTTCTCAGACTTAATTACAACCATGAGTTTTTCATGGAGTGGACTTAAATGAAAATGTCAGCAAAATCAGTTTTTAAAAGGTAAAAACGATATGAACGTGTATAATGCATTACAGGAATGACCACCGTTAGTACAACTTTCCTGTCAGTCAAAATGTACAGTAATTTCACGACTATAAGGCGCACCCTTTTGACTAAAATTTTCTCCCGAACCCGGAAGTGCGCCTTA
>PYHW01010678.1:4826252-4856421 GCA_013186435.1 Turdus rufiventris
ATTATAAACCACACTTTGGGTTCGGACCAAAATTTTAGTCAAAATGGTGCAGCTTATAATCGTGAAATTACTGTAGTTGGAAAGGTCCAACTTAACTCATCACAGATCTGGAAGGGTTATGGGGAGGGATGACACGTTTTGAAAGTCACTGCGTGTTGTTTTATAATACACTGTGGCCATCTGTATTAGTTCCTCAGACACAAGCTGTTTATCGCTCATGCATTATGTTATTAGCATGAGAAGCTCAAGTTATGCTCCCGTGGAAATGTTTTGGCAAATATTGATCCTAAATCTAGCAATTGGTGGAAGATTAGGTAACTCTGCTGTTCTACGTCAGCAAAGAGTTCTTCAGCAGAAGATGGAACTCCCCTATTAAAATTCTGGTCTCACATCCTTTTGTGAGATATGGACCTGTGACTGATTTTGTTCCCAGCCAAGAATGCTCAGCTCTGGAACATATTTCCGCTAATAAATTATGATTCAATAAAAGCAAAATATTTCCTAAAAATACATTTTCAACACTTTCTGTGAAAATTATAAGTATCTTTTTTCAAAAAGATATTTATTTTTTATGGTAAGTCTATCTAGAGTGGTATAAATTAGAGTGCTTTGGCTATTACACCATTTTATGGTCAATATCAATAATAATCTTGTTTAAAAAAATTATTTGAAAGAAAACGTATATTTTATTTTTTATTTGATTAAACAATTTTGCACTTTAACTAGTTTTTGAATATATTAAACTTTATTTTTACTGAAAATAAACAGCACCCACCTGCACCCATTAACATTACTTTTGTATTCCTTTGTCTGATATCTGCTGAACAGAATTAGATTTTTTAGTGGGAGTGTTGAACTCGTTGGAAGCACATCCATCTTCTGCAGTTTTCAGTTCCTTGTAGCCGTGATACATAAAAATGCTTCCATGTAAGAATATAAATTATTTTTCCGTGATACATAAAAATGCTTCCATGTAAGAATATAAATTATTTTTACCAAATGCATTTCCGTGTTATTCATAGAGGCTGATATCTTTCTCAAATGTTGGATCTTCTATGTCATTAAATGTGTTTGAGATACACTAAAAATGAATGGAAGGATCAGTCTATTTTTCCTCCATAGCAGATAAGAGGCCCTTGTTTCCCTTTCAAAAACTGAAATGGCAGCTGTTTTGGCAGCTGCATAGCCATGTAAACAAGATACGGTTTTCAAGTTTCCACATATTTATCATATTACAAGCATTGGGAGACTGAATCAATGAAATAAAAAACTCTAAGTTTAAGAAATTGAGTTAGACTACCAAGAAGGAGATGTGTTGTTACCCTAGCTCAAAAAACTCCAGAACAATAAGGAAATAAAGTGTTAAAATTAAAGTTTGGTTTCCTTCCTAACAAGAAGATTGATATTTACACAGAATATAACAAAAATGCAACTAACTGAATGCATAAACCAAAATGTAAATAATTATTCTTTTTGTTCCTTCTTTTTTTTAAAAAAAGAAAGCAGTAAAAATATTTATTAAGTAAAATTACTTATAAGATATACTCAGCTTCAAAATACTCCTAACAGATTTAAATAGAATAGAGTAAAAGCTAAATAGTAACAAAGTAATAGCTATCTGCTTGTCACCACAGAAACGTTCTTCAGAATGTTTCAGAATTTACAGAAACACCAGCATTCTTCTTGTCACCACAGAAAACTAGTACAAGGAGAAATAATAATATTCATCTGGAAGTACAGAAGATATAATCTAAACTTGTTTAGAATAAATATAAAGCTATCTTTGGCTTGTACTTTGTAGGTTTTTGTATTTATTTTCAAGCCCTCCACATCCGTGAGGTAGATTTTAAATGCTGGGACATACATAAATTCTGATAAAGTCAAATATATAAATTATACCTTTAAAATAGCTGGATCTTGGAACTCAATAAAGTGGCCAAGAATTTTTAATTTTAAAATATTTTTTACTTTAAACATGTGAACAGCCTCACTGACTCTCCTAGAGCTCACTTCTGCTCTTGTCTCTGTGATAGTAATCATATTCCCAGTGTTTTGCAAACTCCTAGTTGCTTTGCTGGATAGGTAACTATGGTTTGTCTTTCTGTTACTCTTAGACAGCTTGATGTCTTTTGAAGTTCTCCAGATTTTGCAGAAGACTATTCCTCAGACATCCTTTACAGATTCCAAATTTTACTTTGCCTTCATCTTTGAAAGTTATTAAAAAAACTGACTGTAGAGGACTTTCAGAAAGTTATAAAATCTGAAAAAAATTGATCAGAGAGAGTTTGGTCTAGAGTATAATATTGTTGGTTTTTTTTATTTACAGAATAAACACAGTTGGGAAACATTCAGACCACATGAAGACTGTCTTGTTTTATACTCAGTCAAAACACAGTTTGCTGTAAGCCAAGAAAGTAATTCAGAAATCTTATTCCCAGCATGCCCTTTACTATATATAGTCAGGTGTGACGAATTAGACTATGAAGTTACATAACTGTAGGTATATACACACACAGACAAAATTATAGTTACTTAATTCACAGATGTTCTTGGACAATCTGGTCCTAGGATCCTTCTGAAACTGGGAAAACATTCTTTCTAGAATGACACATTTGATACTTCTGGCTCTGCAGGGCTGGCAAATCATAGTGTTTGTTTTTTTTTTAACTAATGAAGTATAACTAGTGATGTGTAGCTGCACATTAGACAGAGGTTTTCAGACAGGGCTCTGTCACTAGGGAAGAAAGACAAAAATATTTTATGGCCACACAGGAAAACAAAAATGTGGAGACTGTCTAAGGTTGCTTATATGTGTGTGTAATTTCCAAGACCTGTCCAAAGGGATCCAGGAATATGGAGCAAACACTAATTCAGTACAGCATGTACCTCAGTTATATTGTAGCTGTCTCAGACAATTAAATATGCCTCATTATATGTGTACTTGCATGTATGTGCATAACACTTGTAAAAAGTCACATACCGATACATGAACACACATATATATTTATATCTATCACTTTTAAATATATATTAACTGGGCATGTGACAAGAAAACTTAAAAAAACCCAACAAATCTATCTTGCCTAGAGCACTGAACTTCTACGGCCATAAATGGCTGGTAAGTCAGTTAGGATCAAATGATGGCTTCTTGTGCAAGAACTGGACCACAGCATTTTAATGCTCACTGGCAACTTTCCCTCCCTGAAGGCAATAATAAAATACGTTCTTTAATGCTCAAACAATCAAACCTTATCAAGGGATTAATGCAAAAGGATGTGAATCAGGAGAAAAAAGTAAATAAATAGAGTGGTCTTTCGGTCTTGCTGGAGGAAAGAAATGTTGCATTCTGCTCTTAAACGTAGGTAAGAGAAATTGTAACAGGTGTCAGAGACAAACCAGAACTGCATCCCATAGGTAGGTCTGGAAGGTTCATGTGCCAACACTGTGGTAAGCCACTGGTGACAGGATCTCTCCCTGGGTGGTCAGGCAGATGCCTATCACTGCAGAGCTGAAGGGTAGCCAAAACATCAATTTTGAGTGCATCTAAACTGAACTGCAGGTGTGCACTGCAGTATGCCCCAAATCAGAAATCTGGTGGAAGCATGTGATGGCTCTCATCCAGACAGCACTCCCAGGTAACCACCCCATAGAAAATAGATGAGAAAGAAAACTTGCTCTGGTTTTGAGGCAGGGCCCTTCCCAGACCCAACAGCTCTGAAGTGTTCCCAGTTCACTTCCCAGTTTAGATTGCAGGCTCCAAGTTTTCAAGCACCCACTGTACTTCCTGTATATCAGCCAATATGTGTAATAATAATCATAACAATTTTCCGGGTGGAGTAATAGGACTGTAAGTCCTAAAGCAAAAAATAAAAGCCTTTTTGATTCTGTACAAAATAATTCATATCTTAAGATAGCAATTCAGTAAATTATTTTGGCACTAAATATGGCATTTAGAACCTTAAATTTTGGGAGAAACAATCTTATTCATTTCGCCCTTGATATATACTGAGCACCCTAAAGGCCAGACAAAAACCTGTCTATATGCTCTTTGTAAAGACATTCATGTTACTTAGAGTCCAAACTCTCTGAACTTAATGTTTGAAAACTATTTTCTATGAAACAGCATCTGTTTCATGTACATAGTTTGCTGAAGTAATAGGAGAAGGGGTTTAGATTTAGCCACTGCCTTAAGGACTGATGAGCCTTGCATCTCCCCAGTTATTATGGAGTACATCGGTGAGACATGTAGTTATCCTAATCAACATCTGCAATAAATGTTTCAGACAGGAGCAGGTCAAAATCACTGTTTTGATAGCAGTCAGTACATGAGATTTATACTTACCTGCCTGCATGGCTAAAGTTTCTAATGAAACCACGAGATCAAGCAGTCTTACAAAGAAAACAAAAGAGCTTGGGAAAAGTTTCTAATTGTTATAACTCCTTACTGAAAAATTTATTGGTGTCACCAAGCACTCTTTCCTGCTTTAAACTTATCTCCTAAGTTTGATAAGCCAGCAGTGCAAACCTACTGGTTTGAACCTGGGTAAATTTTAAGCGGCTTAAAAATCTGGAAGAGAGATTTGTATCTACTCAGAAGAAGTTTCAGTTTGTGACTAAATGGCTGCCACATCAGCAGCTAAAAATAAGAACTGCAATTTCCATAGATTTAAGGCAACTCTGATTTAAGCCTGAGACTGGTATCTGGTCTCCTCTTCATGTGGTTATCTACCCATCTGTCAATCAAGCCAGGAGTTTTCTGAGGACAGAGAGAAACAGCTGCAGATTCAATAGGAGCTCTGAGTAACTCATCAGCACAGCTGTTCCCCTACATTTGTTTCCAAAGTAAAAAGTCTTTTGTGTTTATATTAGGTAAGGAAATGCACTATTTGTGTGTATGAGACTTTTCATGAAAGCTTCTGAAAGCCAAGGAAGGAAAAAATATGCTTTAGTAACAGCTTTTGATAGGAACTTAGAGCTAATTTACCTAGAAATAAAATGCTTGTTAATATTAGTGAAGATTTTGTTCTGTAGTGCTTGTAAAGTCAATCATGGCCTGGCTGTCACTCAAACTACCTTTTATGGATCTCTTCCTCTTCTTTCTTTCTCTCTTTTTCTCTGTTTCTCTCTCTCTTTGTCTCTTTTTTTATTTCTCTCTCTCTGTTTCTCTTTCTCTCTTTCTTTCTTCCTACTCTTTTCCATCCTTCTTTTCTTTTTTTTTTTTTTTTAATATATAAAGTAAGATTATAGCAAGATTATATTAATATTCATTAATTAATCTATAAATACTGGAAAGTCAGAGTAGGATTCTCTCCAGTGCACGTGAGAATAGAATATTTGACTTAAAAATCAAAGCAAAACGAAAAAGACAGAATAAGTGGATATTATTCCAAAATTCTGAGGTATCCTGCCTCAGAAGTTTATGGACAACTGACACTAAACCTTTATCTTCATGAGAAGATCCATATTTTTAAGAAGAGGGATATTAGAAATTGTTACTGCAGTAGAGAAATTTATCTGACACTGCAACAGAGATTATTCTCCGATTCCAAACTGTTCTAAAAAGATTGCAATTTGTCTTAATTTTGTAATGCTTTTGCTCACATAAATTCTTCATTGCCTGTCTAATGAGCATATCTAAAGTGATTTGTGATTTGTGTTATTGTCAAGTAAGATTTTGAAGAAACAAAACTTGTGAACAGAAGTTCCAAATCAAAGAAGACAAAGTGATTTTCTACTAAAATAAATTAAAAATCAATGGTTTAAAAAAAGAAAAAAATCAGCAGCTTTCTTTTTGTCTTTATACATTTAGATGCAATGGTTCATAAAAGGACAGACTCAAACCCATTGAAATCAATGAAAGTTTCTGTTGACTTCCAAAGGCTTTGGACCAAATCCAGAGTACACATTCAAGACTTCAAAGTAAGAGACCCATTTAAAAAATGCAGCTCTTGGTGTGTAATGCTACAGTCTTTTGTATTTTCATTATAACAATTACAACAGAAGACCTTTGTGCCAGATGTTGGTTCGCTCACGAGAAACATCTGTTAGTAGCACGCAAAACCTGACTGGATCAGGGCCATTAGGAAAAATAAACAAAAATACATTCTTTGTTTTCATTACAAGAATTATTGTAATTCTCCCAAGAACATGATCTTTCCCCACAAGAGGAAGATTTTGTGAGCCATATACACTAAAACCTGAAGACATGAGATCAGTGCCAGCAAGAGCTTTCCTGGAAACTTCTAGACTCATTTGGATCTGGCCTGAATCAAAGCAGAGAACCAGCTTCTCTTTTCTCTGACATAACAGATTTGGTTTTTCCCTGCTGTCTGAGGGTAAGAAACCAGCTTCAACACAAATCATGCATAGGACATACACAATTTCTTTTTCCTCCTCTGTTTTTTTCTCTTTTTTTTTTTCTCCAACTCCAAGTCATTTGGACTGAGGTCTGCTTCAAGCTGTTTGGATTGTTAAATGTTTAGCAAGAAGTTAGGTCAGACATTTAGGTAAAAGCTGCATGTCAAGTCAATTTTCAAAGGCTGGTAGCCAGAGTTCACACAAGGTAGTCTTGTACCCCGGCAGCGGATGGGAATCAGTCCCAGAGGATTTGCTCTTGGCAGAGCATATTTGTACTGGTTTGTGCTAGCGGGAGATATGCGGCCTGGGACATAGGCTGGAGGTCTTCTCTCTGGGAAGGGTCATATGCTGAGCTGAAAACTTGGGGCTGTGCCCAGCCATTCTTAGTAGCTGAGCTCACATCTGCAGAAGATGTCTGAGAGGAACTCCCAAAAGTATCCGGACCGACCAAAGGAGACAGCCTGGTTTTCCTGCAAAGGAACAGAGCTATTGTGCTATTAAAATATCTTTAAAGGGATGAGGGAAAGTGGAAAGTTCAAAAATAATAGAAATTGCACAGACATTGTGTTTTCAGCAGCAAGACTGTTGACTGAAATAAAGTTCACTGGGGTCAGTGGTAATGGTGGAATATGGCCAAGGGGTCCAGGGTAAGGATTAGGTCTATTTGAGGGAAATGGTGGGAGGAAGATCTCATCAAGACTTTTTTTATAAAATATTGGGGAGACAGAGGAGCTTGCTGAAGGTGAAAATGTCTCAAACTGTATGGGCTTTTACTCTTTTTTTTTTTTTCTCTGTGGATTTACAGATCAACAGTTATTCTTAGATCAAAGGTGGAATTTCCCATTATACCATCAAGGAAATGTTAAAACCTCAGGAGAATCAATAGTTTCATGATAACCATTTCTTTTTCACCCTTATTTTACCCAACCTATATTTGGTCACAACATTTTTCTTAGCTGTGCCCCCTTCCCCCCTTCCTGTTTTTAATATAAAACCTTGGGATACTTCTGGCACAAAAAAAGGTAAACTGGCCTCATGGATATCAGTTGCTTGTTTTAGTCTTGGTGATGGTCCTGTGCAGACAGGCAAGAGATGGATGGAAGTGCAATTGTTGTTGAATACTGCAGGAGAGAGGAGGTTTGGGGGAATATTTGCCTGTTCCTCTTCATATATGAATTTGTCTGTGGAGCATATAGCATGCACTGCCCATGTGGGAGGCTGCAGATGTCAGGCCAATATTTTTCATGACTTGTCTCAGCATTATTCTCTGGAAAGACCTTGGGGGTGATACTGTGAATCCCCTTAGTGAACTGTGCTTTTGCTGGCTGACACTGGCTTAGTACAACTTTTCTGCCTGGAAGGTCCTGCTCATATAAGGGAAGGAAATGCAGACGGTCACAAACCTCATCCTCCTGGAATGAAACAAAAACATGCCTCTCTGGGAACACCTGTTACTGGTTTAAATGTCTGTTTACACTGACCCTTAAAGCAAGCTGAAACTAAGAGAAGGGTGGGGCTTGGAAAGGAAAGGACAGCTGAGAAAGATCTGTTCTGCATGCAGTGGAGATTTTTAATTTGCAAAAATCCAGAATTCAGACAACGTTGTCTAGTGGTGTCTTGATGGGGCAATAGAAGGCCGGGTCACAGAATGTAACTTTTGTCTAATGTCAAGCCAAATGCCCAACAGGTGTAAATTCCAATAAATCACTGGAGCTTTCCTTCTGTGTGTTGGCTGCTGTGTTGTGGGGTACACAGACAAGCCTCTGTTTGGGCTTTCTATAGGGCATTCGAAATTTTTTCATGACCTGCCTCCTGTTTTTGACATTTTGTCAAAACCCAACTGGTCCAGTTTGTATTCTTTAACCTCTTTTAATCACTTGTTACCTCCTGCATGCTCATGCTATTTGCTGGCCTCTGTTGCACTCATCCCTCCTGCTCATGGTCAAGCACAGAAGATACATCTCCTAAAAGAGAAACTGAGAAATAAATTTGAAGTCAGCTGGATGATGTGATGACTTGACAGCTTCCAAAAATCTCTCTTGTTTTCTGGACTCCCCATGACAATCCTGCATAACCTCCATGGAAGCAGAGGCAGATGGGCTGGCCATAGCCAGCATGTGTGCCCTGGCTGATGACAAGCTGTCAGGAATTAGTCATTCCAATTTGGAAAGCAGAATAATTGATTACCCTTTCAAAATTATAACTTTACTTTTGTAATTAAGTGAGCTTGCAGGAACACGTGCAAGAACCCCCAGTGCTGGAGTGTGTCGTTTTGAAAGGGTCACCTACAACTGATGATGGAAATACTTAGTTTCTCTATGACTGCTCATCTATGCTACCCTATTTCTTTATTTTACTCCTTAGAATTAACTGTTCTGTTATATTTTAAGAACTAAGAATTGAAAAACAACCAGTGGCTTTTCTCCACCATATGGTAGTTTCTAGGAACATCTTAACAGCTTGTATTTATCTATTTCTAATACTGATTAACTGGCTGAGCAAATTGATTTATTTTTAATCCTTACCTATAGAGTACATTTTTTTCCTGAAGCAGTTCAGCATTCAGGTAATGAAGATGGCTTTCTGTGCACAGTGGATGAAATGAAGGGAAGTTAACTCTTACAGAACTGTGGACCTGTCTTTAAAAAGGACTATCTGCTATCCACTGTGGCTGAAAGCAATACAGAAAGCAAAATTTAAAAACAGAGAACTTTACTATGATAATTTCTAGGGGGAAATGGACCTCAGAGCTTTCCTTTTCCTTGTAAGTCTTCAAAATTGTCTATATAATATTACACAGCCTAAACAATTGCTAAAATTATCATTGCCCTATATTTTAAGTGTGTGCACAGAAAGCAGATGGGAAAGAAGGAGAAATTCACATTGTCGACAGACTAAGTCAAATTTGCATTGATTTTTCCATTGACTAGCCACCCATGTAATACAGGAAAACTGGCATAACACAGAACAGTGCTGCTGTTCAGATACTGGGACTGCAAATACCGATTGCTCTATCAACACCCTCCAGGGCAATTCATTACTCACAGTGTCTAGCATGTCATGCATGGCTGTAGCTGCAATCAGCTGACAGTATCTGGGTTTTCTGCATCTGACATCTGAGGAACAAATATTGTATGGCTCTCTTGTCTACAGAGCATGCATACATCTGGTTAATGGGATAGTATAGGTTAGGGTTTCAATAGAAAGTACAACACTCATTTTCCTTACCTGATAATAATGCTTATCCTGGCACCAGAAAGTTGTTTCTGTTCAGCTTTCACTTGTTGCTGTGATTTCAGAGCATTCATAGCTACAGTCACATTGCTATGGCACACAGAGTATAGGTTGAGAAAGAGGAAAAAGCTCCATAATCTCAGCTGTTCATTACACTTGCCTAGATTATTATAGATCTCATGAAAATACCAGAGCAAATCTCATAGAAATTAGGAGAAAGGCCCATCCTGTATCTCATTTATTCAATGCAATAGTAGATAATGTTCAAAACCTATTTCCCAAGCTGTGGTCTTGAAGTTTGATTAGCAGCATTATAACATTGATGTAATAATGGAATACTAGAAAGTAGAGGTTTTATCAAATCAATCTGCAACTGAATAAATAAATACTTTTCTGATAGGCAGGCAGCACCTCAGCAGTTTCACAAGCTTTTAGAACCGAAGCATTTCAAAAACTGAAAGAAAAATTAGTTTAGTTAATGTTGGAGATCTGCTTTTGACAAAGGAAAAATTTGCTAAATGCTGCAGAAGATTTTGTTTCAGCATAAGCAAAGTAACAGTCATATTGATCACCACTGTTGTACAGAAAACAAGGTAGTACTCATGGAAATTTATAAATGCAACGTGGGAAATATATATTACTCAGTGTATAAATGTACTCAATGATAAAAGAAATGAAATGTGAAAAGCTGAAATGCCAAGTCCTTCAGATAAGAGTTTGTCCCACAGAAATGGTACTAACAAGTATTTCTCTCATATATATTACATTTCCTTTTGATATTCCTGTTCCTGTTAGAAGGGTCAGTGAAACCAGCGCTTTTTTTACTTCCAGATGCACCTCAAATCTCAGGAGTTCATTATACAGACTATACAGTAATTATAATTTTCACCTAAGAAATTAAAGGGCACGCATTTAAGAACAGAAGATTTGCATGGTAGACAGTGCCATTTTTTAACCTGAAATATTTATATATTCTCTTATCCCAGATATTTATCTTATAAAATCCCCAAGTTCAAGTCATTGATGTTTTTGGGCATCTGATTCAACAGGCAGTTAAAAATTGAAAGAGACTTTTATGCACAGAGTTATATTACATGAGTAATTATATAGCCACATTGCCATGGCACTCCATGTACTGTGAACAGTATAAGGCAATGAATTATTTCAATTTATCTTTTAAACCAGTATTTGAAAAGCATTTGAACAGTTGAAATCTAGTTTATTGCACAATGAGCTCTGATAGGTAAGTCTTTTAATATAGGGGGCAGTTTGTCACCAACCAACCTACGGTGAAAAACAAATGATTACTCAAGGCTTCACCTCCATTAGGGTATGGAAATTAGGTTTCAGACAGATGTTTTAAGCAGGTGGATTACAAATTTGGTGTTGAAGAACCAACGATTTGCTGTATGTGTATGTCTAAACACTGATAAGCGGGAGCCCAAGTAGGATCAGTGGTAATAACATGCTGTGACAAAGAAGAGGATGTGGCTGGAGAGGGAAGCCATATGGAGGTAGGGCATCACTTTTCTGGGAAAAATATCCTGGTTGTAATTCCTGGAGATAAAGACAGCACAGTGCAGGAGAATAGACCACCAAAGTCCCCTGAAAAGAAAGCAAGAGACTTATGTCCAGGTTGGGGAAAACTTCTCTATAAAAAGGTAACCCACAAAGCCCAGGTGTGTGAGTGCCAAAAGAACACGCCAGCAGGACACTGGAGCCAGGACAGGTGATCTCCCTCCCTTTCTTCCATTCTTTCATGATCTCTCTGACTCTCTGTCTCTCTCTCTCTGTCTCTGTCTCTCTCTCTCATCCATCTCCATCTTTCTCTCTTCCTATTCACTTTACCCGTTTATCCAAAACCCACTGCCACATGCTTATCCTAGGAGGTCAGGGGCTAGCACACTAATTTCCACGCCAAGTGTGACATTTACTAATACAACTCTGTAAGCCCTTGCAGTCTGTCTGACTTTTGTCATTCTTTCCGACCACAAGCATCCACGAATCTTGTGTGCCCCTTAAGGCTGAGAGGCCACAGCTGCTGTGACATGTTTTGGGATACATAACGACAGCCTCAGATGCAAGAAGCAAATGCCTTTCTTTCTTTGGCCTGACCAAATGCTTGCTGAAGTCAGGTCAAAATCTCCCACTAATTTCAAATAACTATCAGTACCCTTAAGGAATTTTTGAATTTTTAATTACTGCATTTAATTATTGCATATTAATTATTACTGTTGTTACTACTCCATGCTAAGGTCAAGAAACTTATGTGTAGAGCTTTTCAATGGCCAGTCACTAAAAGTGATAAGTGTTTTTAGGGTGACCATTTAGAAGAAACGCTTTCACATTGCTGAATAAGTAGCATATTTTGGCAATGCTGATCTGATAAATATTATATTCAAAAGTGTAACAGGTTTACTAGCAGCAAAAAGGTTGAAAGAGGCTTTACATTAATTGAGGTATTAAATATTGCAGAGGTGATGACTCATTACACCCTTTCTGGCACAAAATATGTATCAGAAAAACACATGGCTATGTTTTGAAAGTCTTCAAAAGCCTTGTGGGAATGTCAGACCTCTTTTGATGAGGTAATTTTCTGCATGTTTAGTACATAGAAGTACTAAGTGCAAATGAAAGGAGCAGATATACCAGTCCTATAGAGCATTTAGCCACGGCACAGCTGGCAGAAAAAACTTATTTAGCATAGTTTGGCTAAACTTTGGTTTTAGTCTCAAAACGAGGAGTTCAAAAACAGCTCTATAAAATATTGTGACGGAAAACCATATGGAGTTCTGAGCTGCTGAAAAGCACAGATAAACATGTTGGCCTACAAAAAGCTGATTAGCCTTTAATTCTCTACAACAGCAGTGCCTTAAAAGTGGTTTTCAAAGTCAAGAGCTGCATTCAGGTTTATGGCAGCTAAGGGACCTCTTTTGGTTTGAGATGATGAAAAAGAATGGAGTCCTAGGCAAAGAGGATGTTATTAGTAGAGCTCTTTTTTAACATATGTGAAAGCATACAGAGAAAATCTAATATCAACACAGGAAAAAGGGGGTTTTTTAACTACCTGTGTTCAGCTATTTTTCTTCAAATTGAAAAAATACAGGATAATCTCCACCCACCAAAATCATCTCTTGTCTCCCCAAATGGCTTCCCATGTACTGAAAACCCACTATAATAAGAGCTGTGATAGGTAATATTTAACAACTTCTAATTGGCACGTGCAAGCATAGACAGAATTTTATTATATGAGTCCAGAGTCGGGTTCCATTGTACCACATTGTCTCTAGCTTTGGTGATCCTGATTGTCTGTTGTATATTAAAACAACTCCGTGATTGAGAGGCTGGAATTATGTTCTAAACATTGCTCAGAGCATGACAGAATAAGAATGGAAAGTTGTGTTTCAGATCAACACTGATGAGTAGTTTATTAAAGTATGAACAACTGACTTCTAGTAAGAACACAGTCTTGGTTTCCTGATGAATTTGAAGCAGTTAAATGACTAATTCTTCTGTAAGTTTATACTTGGCATGGTTAATTCATTAGTCTGCAAGCAACTTCTTTTCTGCATTCAATATAGAAGGTCTGGGGAGTTAATAAAATGAGGGAAAATAAAAATACCACAGAGCAATTCAAGCAGTGAAAGCTAAATTATACTCTTGTATATTTTGAGACTAAGTGTTTTACCTGGTTGGTTGCACTCCAATCCCATTGACACCAATTGACATAGCTACAGTATGTGTGGAAAACAGCACTGGAAGTGAAATTATGATATGCTACATCGATTTTGTAGAACTGCTGATAAAATGCTACAAATCGCATATTAAAATACTTGTATTTAAATAGAAAGAGAGACCAGAAGCTGCAAATATGTGTTATTGCCACCATTAAATATTATAGTCAATGTTAATTTCTTAGCAAAATCTTTTGTGGTTCATTTGAGGTGTTTCAGGTCTTATTATACATTTGAGATGCTGTCCTGTTTAGTCTTTTACCAAGACCAGTACAAATCCTAGCCCCACTGAAGATTCTAGAAGATTTTTGCCAAATTAGGTTGATAATTTACTCAAGAATTACTGAGATTACAGGGGATGGGAGGGGGGTTATATGCCACTGTTTATTTGATTTGTCACAAAAATATTATTCCAATTAGTTTGCAGCCACATTTTCCAGAAAACAATGGTATCAGGGATCCATTTTCCAGTCACATAGCTGTAATGAGAAGCCTCTTTCAAATAGTGCGAACCCTGATCTAAAATCATCATAAAAGGGAACTGGAGTTTAGGATATAGATCCATACACTGGGGTAGAAGTCCTCAGGATAATGCAGAAAGCACCAAGACGCAAACATCAGTGACAGCTTCCAGACAGAGCACATTAAGGTAGATCCTCTGATTCTAAAATGACATGAGCAACAAGAGACACCTAAGCCTTCTGAAGGTCTGAAAAGTAAAGTTGATTAAAATACACTTGAGATTGCAAAATGTCACCTATAAAATGTAGCCCAGGTAAATCAGGAATTTGGGCAAGAGTAAAGGGAAACAAAAATCCTGGAAGATATTTCTTGATTTTCTTTTCTGTTTAATTAGATGCTTATGAAGGCCACTACTGTTACAAATTCTGAAGACATCTTAAGTATTTAAGAATAAATATTACAATTGATTTTCTTTCCAACTCCATAAACAAAGCAGTGTAGGGATTTCTCACACAGGAATTTTCTTCAGCTACAGCAGAAGGATGTAGTTAGGTCAATATAGCAGTCGTGATTGGTGTCTTAGAATTTTATTTTTTTTCCTCTAAAATAGGAGGGAAACTTTTGTCCCATTTGTTTGAATTACTTTTAAAATGGAATACAGTAAACTGGAAGAACATGTACTTCTTCCATAATGCAGTACAGATATTTTTGAAACAATAGTGATTCCTATTCACAATTCATCTTTCGTAATTTGACCTTTGCAGGCAGATAATTCTTACATCATTAGACTTTGTCTTTGTTACAAGGAAATGTAGATGAAAAGATAGCTATGAAAGACCTCATCTACATGTATTAAAACTGACAATTCATGTTTAAAAGATATTTCAAAATGTTCTAAGATTCACTTGCTAATTCAGAATGTCTCTGTATGTGCCATGAGATGCGTGAGCAATTTTTGTGGCCCAAATGTGGTACAATCTGTAAGTAAGATCTCCAAAGTATAGTCAAAATATTATGGAAGAAGAAGACCACCTCAACTTGTAAAATATTTCTCTTGCATTCTCACTGTTTGCTCTACTTCTGTTTTTATGGATGTCATTATTTTAACAGTATCTCTGCCAATATATGAAGCTTATTTGTGCCTTAAAAAAGCAGTAGTAGAGATGATGTTAAATGCAAGTGATAGATTTGAAAACTAGCTGAAAGAATAGAGCAACACCTGTGCAACAGTCACAATAGGTCTTCATGCAAACTTCCACCTTGGTAGAAGAGGACACAATACCATCAGCTTCCCTGACTGGCACCTAAGTGATACTACCTGTTCAATAACTACCACTGACAGAGTTCTGAAAAATAAGTATGAATGTGTTTCTCTAATGGGCAGGCATTGCTTGCAGAAAGGGAAATTCCTTCATAGTTTTTTATAGCTAAATTAAAAGAGCATCTAACTGGTAAAAAGTGTGAGACTGGTAACAACAGCTCATAATATCTACAATTCTAGATGAATTATTTTTTCCATGTAAGAGAATCTTACTCAAGAGCAAAACCATTCACTGATCACTTAGCACTGATTAGTCATATCAGCAGTAAAGACAATTGCCTGGGATAAGGAATTTCTATTTTCTGAACAATAAATTTAGATGTGAAAAGAAGGTGGACAGGATCTGGGGGACATATCTCTAGCATGGGGATTTATAACATTTCAGATTCTTACACTTTTCTGAGTACAATGTTAGAGAATGGCAGGGGTATAGGTCAGCAGAGCCTAGTTTATATCTTTGGTTTATATCTTTGTTTCTTCATGAGAATTCTGTTTTCTTTCACTTTAAGTCATTGTAGTAGTTACACACACACACACACATACACACACACACAAACCATTTGTGGTTTTTTGTGCAGTAAGATTTCATTAGCCAAGATTAATGACCTAAGTCACAAAAAATCCACATGTATTTTTGGAAAATAAAACTTCTATCCCACTTTCTTAACTCTGGGCTTAGTGACATAAGGAAAGTTAGGGATCTTTCATTTTCTGTCTCCCCATCTTTTTCCACCTAAATTTTATTTCTAGTTATTTCTGATCCTCTGATCAGCTTTATAAAAGCTTTCCAGTCTTGTGCTGGCTTTCCCACTTCCTAACTGTGTCGCTGCTCATTGTGAAGAAATTTCTGCAGTTGCTTTCTATTGTGTGAGTGATCAACATGCTCAAATTTTCCCATGAGCTGTACTACTTCTTGGTCATCACTGATCTACCAAAAAAAACCGTTTCATCTTTTAAATTCAGCTCATAGAATTTTTCTGAGCTGGTGTGGTAGCTGTGAAGAACAGCATTTTGCAACTATTTTTTGTGCCATTAATAGCTTTCTTCAAGTTTTAGTAAATGAATCATGGGGTGTTCTAGTACTGACTCAGAAATCATCCCACATCATTACACAGTTCATGGATATTTGAAGTTTAATCTATAAATTATTTTTTTTTAATTAAAAGTCTAGACTAAGGAAGTAGGAAAATGTCTCCTCTACATCACTTGACAGAAATCTTGCATTCTTGACCTTAAAACAGTTTTTTTAGATTATACAGAAGTGATTAATGTGATTAAAAAAAAAATGTTACAAAGAGAATGAGGTATATGTGAGGTGGAATATTAACAGTTCAGCAAAGAGTTTTCATATGCAAAACAAAAAGAGAAATCTTTTTGTTGCCTGTTCTGTGAGAAGACAAGCAAGAAGGTGATAGTCTAAAAGTTGCTTTTTAGAACACTAAAATAGGTACGTTAAAATTTTAGATATTCTCTAATTACAGCTGGCAAGTTGTCCATTACAAAAAAACACATACAAACCTGATACTTATTGTTTGCTGGGAATATTGTACAATTGTGGATATAGGTCTAGATTTAGACAAGTTTTCTCTCTGATGGTCAAGGTATCTGGAGAATGATTTGGGCAAGTTCAATATACTTCAGTCATTCTGCAAGACTTACAAGACGTTCTTACTCTTTGTTTTATACTTGTGGAAAAGCTGAGGTTGCATAGGCATGGTGTTTTCCTTAATTCTGTGAGTTTCCCCTAAGTTGTGCAATGACAGAGACTCCAAAACTACCTCTGACCCTATCTAAGATATCCACAATGAAGAATTATTTGGACATGTTGATTTGTGCCACTGTGTAGTATAGCTGTGTTAGCATATCTCTGAACCCCAAATAATAAGGTCTGCTTTTCAAAAATGTGGATTTAGGTTCAATTATATGTTGACAAAACTGTACAATTCTCAGTTTGGATAAGTCCCAGCTAAAGCCAACTTGGAAGTCTGTGGATCATTGTATAGTCCATATTTCTGCAAACAGAAACATGACTAGCACTGCAAAACTGAGTATTAGAGTTGGAAATAGTAGTAAGTGGATACCAACCACAACAAGAGCAGCAAAATTTTTTTGACTGAAAAACCAAAACCAGTCTAAGTGCAGGCAAATAAATATACCACGTCTTAGGTACAGGGTCTATTCTAAGAATTAAGTAATATGCTGCAATTATTTAAGTATTGTCATGAAGAAATGACATGAAATGAAAAAATGTTAGTGTTCCCTCTTTGGTAAATTATAAAAATAGCAGTAAATAAGTAGAAGTAAATGTTAAAGATAAATTTTGTATGCAGTGGTTACTCTGCAACGTTGCCTTTTCCTTGTGACTGCACATAGATCTTAAAGGATTTGACCATTCACTCTTCACAGATTATGAAGGAAGAAAACACTTTCACTGTAGTTTAGTAGAATGGATGAAAAAAGTCTTTGTGTGGGCGTTCTAGGACTTTGTAAGCATTTGCAAATTTACAGTGCTGTGTACTCAAATCAGAAATAACTTTCTGACTGCTACTTAGCTTATAAAAGTCATAACTTGTTCCAATCCTAGCAATTTGCAGGTGGACAGATTCCTGGAAATTATTATCCTTCTTTTCATAAAAAGTATAAATCAAGAGCAAAAAAAAAGTTAATGGTTCAAAGAAATCAGTAAGGAAACATCCCTTCCCCTCATATCAAATTGTGGTGAAAGTCCATAGGCCAGTTTACCATCTTTGCAGCACATAAAGGATGACACAGTTGGACTAATGTCTCTTTCTCTCCAAAAAGAAGATACTCATATGGGCAGGCAATTGTGACACATTACCCAAGATATTTAAAAGGAGCATTTGAAGACTAGTCTGGATGTTTTGAAATGCAAAAATAGACTGACAATAGGTGCATGCTTTGCTAATTGAATCCTAATCTTAGTTTCAGTGATGGGTAGAATAAAAAATCCCAAGTGACTATCTAATTTAGAACAGGAAAAATAAGGGGGCCAGTCAGGCTGCAAAACTGACAATCTTTTGCTTCTCTGTGTTCAGTGCAGGATCTATGAGACCAGTTGTCTAAATGTGAAATTGGGGATTTTTTTGTTGTTATTTTTCTGCTTAAAGATGTTATTATGAGCTGTCAGAAAGACTTATTCACTTGTTTCTGATCACAAAGATAATTTTTGCAGTCTGTAGTAGTAGACTGTATTTTGGAACTATAAAACTCATTAAAACTCATTGAAAGAATAAACAGAGCAACAGTAAATTTGCTATGAACTCTTAGAAAAGTTTATATCCTATATAAGGAAGATGATATTTCATAAAGATTAGGCAGTAGAAACTGTAATAAATATTTAAAATATACCTAAGTAATTTTCAAAATCTATTTCACATGGCTGAAATGTATGGTGATACAATGGCATTTGTGAAAACCTACTCATCATATTCATAAATTTTTGCAAAGAAATCTGTAATAATGATCACTCTGATAGCTGTTAATATAGAAAAAACCACACCCTTTATATCCTGCATTACTTTGATAAGTAAGGAGAAAATGCTCCAGGCTAATACTGCCATGATTCAAGATATGCTATACCTGGATAACCTTAAATGATCCTTCTTCATCTGTAACTAAGGTATCTGTTTAGCAACAATAAAGATGACCACACTGGGTTAGGCTTTCTTGAAGCAAAATTAGCATAAAGACAGACAGAGAGCAAAAAAACCACTTCATTTAAATCATAACAGCATATGGTCTTACATTAGTTATTTAAGGTTAATTAATATTTAAAATAATAATGATAGCTAAGTACATGAGCTTGGACATTAAGCTAGGATATCTGTTTTGAGTTATAGCCTTCAGAAGAGCTCATACTAAATAGAGATTTCTTTTGTTGTTAAATTAGTTCAAATAATTTCATTTGAATTATGCACACTCTGAGGTTGAGCAGTGCAGACAAGCCCTGAATGGATCCAGTTTTTGCAGCCCTTTCACATAAGCAATGTGAGAGAAAGCAACCGGTATTTATTCCTTTTAGATAAACTTAAGTTTCTCACTGGACCTCTATGAGTTAATAAAGTTCATAGGATCAGGACCCCCTGTACTAATACAATATGAGCAGAGAAATGTAAAAAATTTATTCTATTGGAGTTAAGAGACATTACAGTGCCAAATGGACAAAATTCTCAGAACAGAAATGTTATGTCACTTTATCAAAACTACTGCCAGCTCTAATTGCAGATCCCTGTTAGGAAGTTGGCTTAAAAGCATACACTTAATTATAGGTGGCTATCTATGTAGACATGTATCAGCACTTTTAACTGGTTCTGTATATCAAAACTGATCTGTTTATGTAAACACCAATCTTATTACACAGTACTAAAATGACACAGTTAGCCAGTAACACACATTTATTTTTTGACTATCAGAGAAAGGATGTTACTTATTTTGAAAAATGGCATTTGTGGTTCTATCAAAATACATAGATCAGCAGCATATATATATATGTATATATATGTGTGTGTGTGTGTGTGTGTGTGCACGCCCCAGAACAACATTATTTTTCCACAAATTGTACTACACTGATGTGAGAGAAAAGCAGGACAAATTAAGCATCACATATCACTCATTTTGTACATGTGCTCACAAGTTGTCCTACACATGTGAGTTTTTCTAGATACATAGTGTATGAGCAGATGTATGTATGTAAATGATAAAGTTCAAAAAACCACAGTTATTGTACAGAGTCAGCATTGAAAAGTTAATTTTTGGAACACTTTGGACTTTGAAGCAACTTCAGCATGTTCTTAGAATGGATCTAAATGAAATAGATTAATCAGAACGTGATTTATATTTTCATTTATGTCAATGGTAATTGAACATATTAAGTGTTTCCAGAATTTATTTCCAGCTGTAGTCACTGCCTTGCATGATAAATACCTCATTTTCAGCAAGGCTTTCAAGGAATTCCAAGATCAATAAAACTTCAGTTCCCAAGGTAGAACCCATCTCTCATTTTGGTCCTGGGTTAAGCATTTACAGTTTAGGCTTTTCTGTTGCCTGTTAATGTTTCTTCATGTTTTCATATGTTCCCCTAATTGAGGGTCATATTAAGTTTGGTTGTTTTCCAAATTATCTTTAGCAAGCAAAAGTCAACCGTACTCACACTGTTTTTTACGAGATACAAAGAAATTTAGAGCATCATATTTCCTCTAAAGAAAGGTTTCAGATATTTTGCAGGTAATTCTACTTCTGTTACTTTCTCCCTCTCTTTCTGCTGCTTTCCATTAATCATCCCCAATCCACCATCCCTTTCTTCTGCTCTGATACTGCTCATCAAATTCCTTGCATGTTTATCCTTGTGACAGCTTCAACTCTTGAAAAGAACATAAACTAATTAACCCAGAAAACCTGGGCTGCTCCCATCCCAAATGTTTAAAGTTGGATTTTCTTGCTAGTAAGAAATTGGTCTTTGTGATTCAAAACTCCTTCACACCCTGCTTGAAGCCTCACCAATGTGTGCTTTTCCAGGCTCAGACTTGAGGCCTGAGACAAATTATTTCAGTCCTGTTTGCCACTAAAGAATGTGCATGACTCATTTCTCCACATATATGGCACCCTATGTGAAACATCATTTTATGAAAGCTAGCATAACAGAGCAAACCACTCAAATCAAAGCCTGCAAATTCAAGAGAGAGAATGGGTTGATTTCTCATTATGTTGGTGTGCACACACTTAGTTTCTTGTATGTGGAGAGCTTATGCACCTGCCTACAGAACTGCAGGAGAAAACAGGCCCTGTTGTATCTCTCACCACAGGAAAAAGGACATCCACTATTTGTCTAGAAAGAGATGGGACTAATATGTTCTCTCTTAATTCCTAAACTATTTTATTATATGCAGACAGAAAGGTATCCATAATTTCTTCTTCCTGGGCCCATGTTCACCACTTTATTTTGTGCTGCTAAGCTGGAAAAAATTTTCTTTGTGTTTATATTTTGGACATTCAGTCAATATCACATCTCACAGAAAAGTCAATAATACTGACACAGGACAGTGCATAGCTAGAGGGTAAAAAATGTCATTGTGTAATATTAAGCAAATGTCACTTTTCCTAATTAATGTATCTGTAGCTGTAATGAGAAGAGGGTGCTGAAGTTCATTGTTGCAACAGTGTTTAATTAGTATTTATCCCTACCTTTCCCAACGACTGATTTAGTTAGTTAGAATGATACAATCTTCCCAGAAATGAGAATCAGGAATTAGCTGGGTTGGAAGACACTGGGAATGGCTGCTGAACAAGATTTCTTGAGGTTTCTGTTTTCAGAGTTACTGAGGTAAGCATAGCCTAATTCCTGCCACAGACTTATGTCCTTTAATACAGAGTATCATAAAGGAAAGGAATCTGGCCCTGCGTATTCTGATGACACCTCAACACTCTTCACTACGCTGGCCTTTTTTTTTTTTTTTTGGTACTTGTGCATATGATTCCTTTTACATATTATTGGTTTAATGAAAAGATTTCTTAATACAGTGGAGTGGGAAAAAGAACCTGTTTAGCTTGCAGGAGAACAATTTCTTTTCTTTTTAACACAGCTGATGTGGAACTTTTGATTGTCCTTGAATAAGTACATAATTTTTGAATCCCATATCTCAAAGCAGCTTCACCTGAAACAGCCTGAAAAAATTATTTTGCTCAGGTCTGTTTGGAAATTAGCTTAACCACTGAAGTTTTTGTCTGCAATTTGCAAGAAACCTTTCAATGTTCTTTGACCAAATAGAGAGCTGCAATGTAAGTGAATCAAGTATGTGTGTGTGTTTCTTAAATTTTACTGAAAATATTTTCCACTCTCCTTGGTGGGCCAACATCATCCCAAATTTAAATTTACCAAGGTCAATGAAGTTCCAGCAAAGAATAAATTGGCTTATGAATTTTTAACAGAGTCCTAAAGGAAACACTGCATTTTTAAACTCCATCTCTTTTCTTTCAAAAGGAAGAAAAATAAAAGGCCAAACAAGAAATATTTATCTAGAAAGAATATTGAAGCATCACCTGGTTAGTAAACTGCACACTGGTGTGGCACTGGGTATGTTCACTAATGGAGTTTTAAAGTGTTTGGAGAATGTATACATATTACTGAAAGGGGTTTTGGCACTGTCACTCGATGTCTGGATTGCAGCAAGCATTTCTTTTATTGCTGACAAATAGAAAGTATGTGTTTGGCATTATTTATTGTTTTCTGTGGAGCATATGTCAAGGTCTGAAAGTGTGTATTTCCCTAGGCACGTACTAAGTTTAGTTGCTATAATTAAGTTACTAATATCTGGCGTGGTAACAAGTCGGTGGGGTTTTATTTGACGGTATGGGAGATGAGCTGGACACCTCTGGAAGTTGAGGAGGAGATACTCAACAGTAGCAGAGAAAAATACTGGCATTTTCTTACTGGTACAGATCACAGTTTTTAAAGTAGTCACTAGTTCTGGTCTCCTCATTTCTTGGTGAAAAAATCAGAAAATGTCCATTGGTAACCACACTTGGTAACAGCTGTAAAAAATTTTGCTTGGCTACAGCCCTAAAAATTAATGGATTTTTTTTTTTTTTTTTTTTTAGGAATACAATCAAGGTTTGAAAAGTTGCTTTACAATTTTCCCCTAAAAATGGTAATTTCAAATTTTTCCCTTCTGATTCTGAAATTCCTAGAATGGCTAGTCAAATCTGAGCAAGTCTGTCCCATAAGAAGAATCTCACAATTCAAAATTATTCCAACTTTGCATTGGAATGAAAACAAATATCTTTGCAGCTTTGAAGCTAATATTTCTGAGTGAATTGTATTTTACTTAATTTTTTATTATTATTATAACTTTTGAGTATTAATATATATGTATGAATTATAAAGAATATTTTAAAATTAAAAATCAAAATAATTTTCTCTAATATTCAAAATAGAATATGACATATTTGAAATTTCAGGTAGGTAACAGTTATTTTGAGAATTTTCTTTCAATGAAAATAGCATTACACAGAAATTTGGACTTCTGGTAGTATTTCGCTATGAAAATGAATATGGACTACATATTCAATATTATGGTAATTAGCAGGTTATACACACAATGAAATGTGGCATTAAATGCTACACTTAAAGAATTTTTCTTTGTCTCTTTGTTTCTTCATAATGTTCCTAGGAATTCAAAATATTCAAAATACATAAATATGCAAATATAAATTTTCATTAGCTTGACAAAATAATCATAGTGGTTGATACATCAGAAAGCCCCTATTCTGACCCTGTTTTTCATATACAAATTATAAACATTTCATGTAAATCAAAATACAAAAATGAAGGATGTAATCCTAGGCTGCAACTATACAACTACAAAAACAGGACAGAGAATGAGTCTGTGGCCCTGGGGCAAGTAGTGTGGCACAGCTTGCCTCTGTAGAGCTGCCCTGCTCAGTCAGGGGCCAGAGCATCCAAGGGACATGGTAAGCAGCATGGATGATTGCAGATCAGCGCTCCAGCCTGTGACCAAGGTCTCATGGCACTATGGAATGGGTTGAAGGGACCTTAAAGATCATCAGGTTCCATCCTCCCTGCCAAGGTCAAGGACATGTTCCACTAGAGCAGGATGACCAAAGCCCCATGCAAGCTGGCCTTGACTCTACATTATTGACTAGCACAGACATTGCTTCAGTGGCTCTTGAAAATTTACCTCTACATACTGACATTGGTACAGGGAGCAAGAGAGTCAAATAGAATGTTTGGTAGTCTACATTAAAAAAACAGCAACAACAGCAAAATTATTTAAAGGATGGGAGCTCTATTAGTATCAAGAAATTAAAAGAAAGAAAATATTAAAATGTGTCTGTAGCCTACCCTTCACTAGGAAACAGTTTGGGGGTATGAATAAACTGCGCTGTACTATTGTGCAATGAGTAAGTAACAGGTAATGGTTTTCAAAATTGGAATATAGAGTTATATTCCCAGAAGAGAAGTGACCACAGGACAGAGATCAAAAATGTGACCAAAACATCTTGCCTCCTGTTTCCAGTTACAGTATGTTTTGAAGCATGGGAGAGTTTGCCTCATCATGTCAGTTTTTGTGCATAATGGCTATGCCATTGCTCCCTATTTTTGTCTGATCCTCAATTTTGTCATTTTATAGACTTAGTTTTCTAGGAAAGACTCTTTCTAGTTTTCCTAGGGAAAAGAAATAGATTGGAAGGAATATGCAGTGGAAAGTTACCTGGTTAATTGTTCTCAGCAAAAAATGTGCTGGATGGCTTAAGTAGAATTAATGGACCCTAATACCCCCTGTGTTAGAGGATGGACATTGTTCCTTCCATGGTGCTGTCAATCAGTAGAAACCATTTCATACACAGATCCAGGACCGTGAGAAGCTTAGGTACCACTTCAAGACATGTCAGAAAAAGCAGCCCACACGTAAACAGATGAAGTCTTACCAGTGAGCAGTCAGTAGAGATGACCTGTGGACATTATGTACAGCCAGCACTATGAATTACTATGGGGCAAAACCCAGAACGGACTATAGGACTTGGTCTCTATTTCATCAAGAGATATATTCCCTTCATCTTAAGGTGAAGTGAATTGGGCATGGCTATTTTTTCACGCTATATAGGTAACTGGGTCTTGCACATTAGGAAAAAATTCTACACTGAAAATGTGGTCAGACATTGCAACAGCCTGCCCAGAGGAGTAGTGAAATCACCATCCCTCAAAGTGTTCAAAAGACACGTCTCGGTAATGTGGCTTAGAAGTGAACACAGTGCTGGGTTAAAGCTTGGACTTGGTGATCTTAGAGTTTTCTTCAGCCTTAACATTTCTTTGAATTTATATAAATCCCATTCATAAATAATAAATCTGTTACCATTAAGGACCATTGACTATTTTTTAGCAATTATTTTTATGACCAGCACCTGCTAGGCTCTATCAAAAGGAAGCCAAAAGAACTTAAAATAATTGAGCATTCCAAACAAGACTTTTTTCCTTTAAATATTTGTAGTGTTATCAGTCTCATTAACATTTTCCATCCACTCTCACTCCTGGTGCTCCTGGGCTAAGGTGCTGTTATCTGAATTAGCAGGGCTGGAACAGGTGTGACCGAGGGCAATAAGTAGCCCATTCATTCCACAGTGTGTGCTTCTTTGAGGATCCCCAGGGAACATATTACTGGTAGTGGGTATTTGTGGCACTTAGTAGTTTCATGTTCAAAGCTGAATACAGTATCTTACTGTGTAACTCTCCTAGGATTAACACTTTGATTAAATCTGAGACTGGACATGCTTGCCCAGGAAGAATAGGAAAGAATTTGCTTTGTGTGCCTGTGCCTCATAAACTTGGAGGGAGGCGGAGGGATTTTCCTGAGCTACAGATTGATCTGATAGGTACACACTGTTTGCACCTTTCCTGTGCAGTGTGAAACATGTGACTGTTTTCATCTGAAAGCTATAAACTCTGAAGATGCAAGCTCTGCCCAAAATGCATTGAAATGTGGACTAACAATTTATGTCTCATTTCTGCTGCTCCAGGTGGAGCAGTGCCTGAGAAAAGACTGTTGAATTTCACCCGCTGCATACTGCCAAGCTGGAGATGGGGGTCAGAAATATTTTGGCAAGTATGCTGCTTATCACAATCCAGAAGGCCTTATAACACAGTAAAACTGCGGCTGTGAACACAGGAGTCCAGCTCTGCAAAGAGACATTGTGAGGCCACCATTCCAGTGTTTAAAAATTCCTGTCACACATAGCCTTATCAGATGGCCTTATTTACATTCAGCTACAGGTGTCTTTACTCATGCTGCATGACTAAGGTGGGTGGAGATACCTACAGAAAAGAACTTTTCTTCATTCACCTCCAAGAGCTGGAACATACAACTTTAGCTGGGCAAAGCAGTCTGGGTCAGGGGTTCAGAAGCATTTCACACTGGCTTAATTGCTCCTTAATTGCAGCTGATAGGAATTTTTAAATTTTGTTGAACTCTTGAAAATCCCAACACTTCAGGGCTTGTTTTTTTTCTATATTTACACTTAAATCTGCTTGCTGTGTCCAGAGTTGTTCTACTTCATCTAACTTCCAAATTTCATGAGCATAAAAATTGGCGAAGCCTCATTTTTTAGGAATTTATGTCCTGTCCTTTGATACTTCTACAGTAAGGTGTGAAGCTTCATACATCTACATTCACACAGGTTTCACATGGACAGACTTTATTGCATGTTACAGGGATTGTACAGTAGGTTCTCATGTCCTCATGAAATTTAGGAGAATAACATATCTCAGCTAATGTCCTCTAAAGTGAGAGGCACTGGATCCATCTCAGACAGTGAAGGCAGTGTGCCTTCCATTCCCTAGGAAGTCAGACTAAGGAAAAGCATTTAGGGAACACGGGACACATTTAACTTGTTGTCCAATATTTAAGAGCTAAATCAAAGCTTTTTAATTCCATGTGGACCTAATGAATCCTTGTGGGTTCTTCAGGTGGCTCATATGTACTGTTGGACAGCTGCAAAGAAGAATAGTGGGAGAGGGATCAAAGACATCGTATATAAATGAAGTGATGTCTTCTGCCCAGCTAATAAATCATTTTTCCTCCAGACCCCATCCTGCAGGTTTCTGTAGAACAATATTGCTCGTGTTTTCCATAGCTGCCTCAGCACCTGCTTTCGTGAACCCTGAATGTTTCTTTTCACTGAAGCAGAACTATAGAAAATTTCAGAATAAAAGAATTTTCTGTAAGGGAGGTAAAGAGGGAGAAGAAGAAGAAAAAAAAAGAAAAAAAAAAGTTTAATTATAAGTTAAGCACTGCTTGTGCATTGAATTTGAAGCAAACTATTTAATATACAGATCCATGGTTTTTTAGGTGCCCTTCCTGCTCCCTATCTCAGCTCCCCAGGCATACTCAGAGCCAACATCTCACATTTCCTGTAATCGGCTTTGGTGGATCATGCTCATGGCTTGCACTGCCACTGACAGTTTGTTTGCTGGTTTTTTTAGATTGCATGTGAGATATTACTCATCAATATGACTAGTCAAATGATTTAACAAATGAAGTATCATCCAGTGAACACACGCTGGTGCTTCAGCCTGACTAAACCAGCTGTCAGGGATGGCAACAGCTGCTGATTCATGAAAGGAATGGAAATATTTCTTTGTTAAATCAGAACACATCCAGCAAAATCTGTCTTAAATGGAAATGAGTGACTGTAGCTCTGCATCAAATAATCCCAAGTGGAAGTTTGAGGGTGGGGAGGAATTTTGCAATTGCAGAAATCCGTTTTAAACAAAATGTTGTAAAGAAAGGGAGCATTGTTTTTTTAAATTTCATTTCCCAAGATTGTTCGAAGTCCAATAAATTTGACACAAATCCCAATATATGCAGGTGATTCTGCTAGGAGAAAAATTCTGCATACAGGGCCCCATTGTCTTCTGTATCTGTCAGTTTTCAACTCAATCTTTTTAGGTTTTGAGGTTCTACTGTCCCTTTCTTAAAAGGACAATTGTCACATCCTCACATGACTTCACTTTCAAAGCCCTAATTACAGTATACATAGGTATAGCATCCTGCTAAACGCTGCTGTTTCCAAATCCCTCTTTGCATTCAAACAGCCCCAAACTCTGCAATTCACATCAGCAACAAGCAGCATGGACCAGTACATGCCATGTGAGAGACTTGATACCACCTCTGTGATCACACAGCAAAGGCTTTCAATATCAGGCCCTTCGAAATTCTTGGACCTTCTACAAAGCCTTCTCATTACGTAACGTATTTCTCCCTTGTCAACAAATTCTCCTATACAAACTATAAAGACAAAACTAATCAGCATAAGTCTCAATAACTTTGGTCAAGTACTCAGTAAAGGATGAGGATATTCAGACCCTATTCACTCTCTCAGCTGAAAAATATCTTCCATCACTAATATCTCAGTCCTGAACTTCACAGCATATCTATAAAATAATTTTGTGAGTCTAGACATTAAACTCACAAACTCCATGCATATATTTGTTTCACTATACATATTGATTTCTCCAACTAACCACTTCAAAGGTGTTATATCTTTAAAGTATCTGTTCCCTGCACTAAGGATGCCAAGCACTTTTTTCTTAGATAAAATTATTCATTAGAACAGTAGGATTATTATTATTACTATTATTATTAATGCTGAAACCGTATTTAGCACTGAAATTTGCTTCTTGAACTGCAGGCTTCTCTGAAAATTAGTGTTTCATTTCCAGTCAGTTTTACAAAAGGTAAAGTCTACCACAACATTATTGTCCTATTGCAAAAATCATCATGACTACTAGTATAGTAATACTACTTTATGCATTTCTTTTCCACACAGTAAAATATAAAAGAATTTGATTA
Organism: Turdus rufiventris; assembly: GCA_013186435.1. NCBI lineage: Eukaryota > Metazoa > Chordata > Aves > Passeriformes > Turdidae > Turdus > Turdus rufiventris. The sequence continues at coordinate 4,854,743 of PYHW01010678.1, forward strand.
ATATTTCATTCAAAGTGTTCACCCCTAGAAATAATAATTAATAAGGTTCCACACAAAAACTTCATTTGCAAAACTGGAGGTTCCAGAGATAAGCAGAGATAATTTTAAAATTTAGTCCAATTTGTTATGTTTATTCTGTGTTGTCATACAGGAATACACGTACATTCATCAAAATGGAAAGAACCTCATGTTTCCTGAAACTGTAAAGCTTTACAAAGCTAACCTAATTTTTCAGTTGTTGAACAGAGTAGATCCAGATCTCTTACTGTTGATAACATACTTCCTCCTGCATCAGCACTCTCCATAGATTGAATAATGGCTCTCCAATTACTTCTCCTGGGAAGATTCCTTCTGCACATTGAAAAGAAATGTTTTCCTGTTTATACATTTTTTATCTTCCCATACAATATTTTACAGGGTGTGAGGTGTGACAGTATTTACACAGAAGGATGAAAAAAACCCTGAATGAAAACCTGGGGTTGCAAAACGTAATTTCTGCTTGCCAGAAAAATTAAATTCCTTTCCTGCTAGGTTATTTTATTTTTTTTCTAGGGCTAAGAAATCTTATTTCATGACAATACTGTGAACAAATTGGGGTTGCTTCCTGCAGGGAGATACCAGGAGATATATTTGAACTTGATATTTTTAGGTCTGTTTTGATTCTGCAAGGCATTCCCCTAAGCAGGTTGGTTAATCTGTCCTACAGAGATTCTATGTGTTGCCAAGTTTCTGTTTAAACAGAATATGAGTTTGCTTTCTAAAAAGTTAATGTAAGGAACAGCCTTTTGTAAGAGGATTGCAAAGTAAACTCTTGGTGCTTAAATTCTGTCCAGTTAATTAAAATTATAAATTGTCCTAAAGAAGATATATACCTTTTTAAAAGAAGAATAATATATTAATAACCAATTTCTATTATCTGCTCAATATATAGCTGCCTGTTATAATGGTATCTTTACTGTTCAGTTATTGAACTTCAGTTGGCAGATATGCAAAAATTATATTACTCAGTAAACCAGTTCTGGAGTGATAAACCTTTACCATAATGAGCAGAGCAGTTGCTTGGGTAAATCTTTTATGTGGGACATTTATTACTAGAATAATTGTAATAATAGCATTTGAAGAGACTTAAAAATTTCATTGTCTCTTTGAAGAGTCATTTCACCTTTCAACTGTTCTTCAGTGGGATGAATTGCAGTCTTTTAAATATATCAATGATATGGACCTGGTATTATTTCTATAACAGGAACAAAATAAGCTCTAGATAATAATGAAAACTAGTTATCGTATATAATAGACCAGTTTCCTTTTAAGATGATGGAGGAAAAAATATCCCAAGGATTTGGTCTTGCTCTGTGTTGTCACTGAGCAATTTCTCATTAAGTTCTGAGGACATAAAGTCAAGGCTTCAATAAATAAAAGCCAGTACTAAATGGCCCCATTGGTATATCCAATTTATTTATTAACCAACATAGAAAAGAGTTCTCAGCCCTACCTGCTATGTGACAAATCATATTTATTTCCTGCAGACCCTTTGGTGGTGGGCAGCAAAAGACAGGACAGTTCTCCACATCTCTATCTCTACATTCACCCTTCTTAAAGATCAAGCATATTTTACTTTTTGCTCTTCCTTCCTTCCTTCCTTCCTTCCTTCCTTCCTTCCTTCCTTCCTTCCTTCCTTC
>PYHW01010678.1:4856896-4893982 GCA_013186435.1 Turdus rufiventris
TCCTGCCTGGAATCCTTCCTTCCTGGAATCCTTCCTTCCTTCCTTCTTTCCTTCCTTCCTTCCTTCCTTCCTTCCTTCCTTCCTTCCTGGAATCCTTCCTTCCTTCCTTCCTTTCCTTCCTTTCCTTCCTTTCCTTCCTTTCCTTCCATCCATCCATCCATCCATCCATAGAGAGAAGGAGACAGCAATCTCACTACAGAGACCTGCATTACTCTCTGGAGGTCACAGCCTTTCTCCAGCCATGACAAAGGGAGCCACATGTGAGCCCACACCATCAAGTGTTGAGAGCTGGGCTCGGGAGAATGAGCTCTGGTGCCACAGTGTTCTCTGAAATTATGGGGAATCAAAAGGTCATCTCTCCTCGGTGTGACCAGGTTTGTTTAGGAGTATCCTCATGTGAGGATTGGCAAGTCTTCCCACTTTAGTAAGGTCTTAAGAGCAGCTCAATAGTTCAACTATTGCACATTAGTTATCATCTGCTAGATCAGATTTTCTTGAAGTGTTTCGAAAAAAATAAAATTATTGAAAGTAAATAACATAGCTTTCATTTTTGTTGGTATCTCATTTTTCTCTTTCCCTTTTCATTTCTCATTACTGTTTTCTCAGAGTCTTGTCTATTTTAGAGCAATTTCAGCAAATACAACTCTTTATCTTTTGAATGTTCTCAGGAAAAATAAATGTGCCAGAGTGGCATAAAAAGTCTCTTCCAGAAGAAACTTTCACTCTTTCTGTGTTTTAGCAGAATTACAGTGACAGGCATTAGACATAGAAAAATAAATCCTCTTCCTTGGGCTGACATTCATTATGCCCAGGTCTTCTAAAATAATTGCATATTAAAAAGCAGAAGATCATTAGTATCATATCACTTAATATATATCACACTTCCAAACAAAAATGTTTTCAGACACTGAATCAATGCCTCTAGGAAAAAAAACCATCTTTGTCATGAATTGAGAAAAGGATAATGAGAGATAAAGAAACAGTTTGAAAAACTATTTGATTGTTAAGGCTGAAGTAATCCAGCCAGACACAGATCCAATACTTCCTCCTCTGTGCAACAAAGATTTCAGATGCTGTGAAAGACATCTTCATATTTTGGAAACGTTTTTTGTTAGTTTAATGCTGGGTGTTTATTTCTTTCTGCAAGGCACAATAACAGTCCAAGCCTTAATCAAATGGAAAGAGTCTGTGGATCTAAGAAATGTCATAATAAAGACCAAAAGACTGACAGACAAATACACTTTTTCATCTAAAAAATATTACAGTTTAACAAAGTGTTAGATGACATTTTATCTGGCTGTTCATTGCAGAGGAGCTGTTTTTCCATCGGATGTTTATACTGGCTTTGTGAAGTAATCCATTCATCATCACTGCAGAGTAGGTGCATGCAGCACTTTTAACATTGTCAAATATTCTATTTGTAAGATAAAGTAGTCAGCTGCCTAAGCATAATGTTCTTCTTTTACAAATACTTGTAGATTTATTTTAATTTGAAAAGTATTTATGTATTCACTATGAAAATGTTTTTCAAAATTGTTTTTTGATAAACAGAAGTTCATTCTGTAAGCCACTTAGACAAAACCAAAACAGTTTCGTATAAGTGTTTCCCAATATATGGCTGCCTGAATACCATAAAAGTGGTAAGAAATATCAATTAAAGATAAGAACCCTTAATTTTTTTTCTAAACCTGTAATTTATTTTGTTGAGTTAAATATTTCTTTGTTGTCACTACACTAAAAAGACATGCTTCTTCACTGTTGATATGAGTGACTCCTAGCCACTCCAATCAGTTAAATAAAAAATTCATGGAAAAATATGAGTTTTGCAACATTAGACATTTACCAGCTTTGTGCCAATGTTTTGGATCCACTTCAGTTTCTGAAATGGTGATACATATTTGAATTTCAGAGCTGAAGATGTTTAAACAACATTTATGGACAACAGAGATGCGATCCAGTTGGGAGATTCTGAAGACTAATTTTTTTTTTTTTTTACCACTATCAATTTAATTTTAATGCAGTATAACAACTCTCTTTACTTAAAAAGTCATGTTGATATTGCCAGGTGAAGACCTTATAAAAGGCAGTCTAGACATTGGTTATCTTCCAGCACTAATCTGTCATTCTCACAGCAACCCATCCATCATCTTAATTTATTTATTTACAGGACTACATACAAATTAATCTAATCAAAGAAAATATGCTTTTCTCACTTAGGAAAGAAAATGAAGAAGGCTGAAATTTTTCACTTAGGAAATTTTGTCCTAAGAAGAAAAACTGTTCTAAGTCATGCACTCTGACCATCTTTTCAACATCCTACTATGTTTTTTTTGTCTTATGGAAATCAGTAAGAAAGAGCACTTTTTCTATATATAGAGATCACTATGGACTTAAACTAGAGATTTTTGAGAAAAATTACAAATGAAGGGGAAAACTGTGGCTTTTGACAAATAACAGTCGATACAAGTTTGTTTTTCTATAATTATGTTCTTCCTCAGCATTTACTCTTCTTACAATCACTTGTGAAATAGAAGCATTTTGCTGCAAAATTGATTGAACTTGGCTGAAAAACCAAATCTTGTGGGTTTAAATGCTGTGGACCTTTCAGGGACCAGCGTGAATGTTAGCAAAAAGAGTGGTAGTTACTTTGGTACAAAACATTTATATTACATGTTAGAACCATTTATTTTGCTTGGGCAAGTGGCTGGAGCATGTATTCTACAAGAACTTGCTGGTGATGCTTTATACAGTTTGATGCTGACAATTTTAGCCATTCTTATACTTCTGCTGGAAGGATGTAGCTACCGGAATGCCAGATCAAGTTTCTCAGCTCAACAGCACTATTCTGTAAAATCATTTATAACACAGACAACCTCTGTATATGCTGGCCAGAGATACATCCTGCTAGCAAAAGTACTGTTTAAAAGACTTCCTTTTAAAATGTTTCCAGGACAAGAATAGACCAAGATTTTTTTTCCCCATTCAGATTACAACTAGATTTTTTTTTTTTTTTAAGGAAGTAACCTTGTTTTCAGAACCACCTTGGTCAGAATATATCAGAATGGGGCAATATTCTTCAGCACTGGGTCATTATATTCTGAGGAGAGGTTAATGGGTTACTCTATCTGAAGGCCAGTTACAAAGGTTTTGAGACCTATCCTTTTTAATGTCACTGTCAGAGGCATGAAGGAAGTGAGAGATTAAACCTTAATCCAGTCTACAGATGGCAGCAAACTGGGGGTATCAGTCAGTATGCTGAAGGGCAGGGACATCTTTCAGAGGCATCTAGGCATGCTGAAACATTGGGCCAACAGGAACCAGGCTCTTCGCTGTGCTATGTGGTGGGAGAATGTGGGCAACAGGCACACACTGAAACAAACAGGACATAAAGAGAAATTGGATACAAGCAAAACAGCTGGAGAGTTGAACAGGTGGAACAGGTTGCCAGAAGAATCTGTGCTCTCTTGGAGATTTTCAAGAGCCAACTGGTAAAAATACAGCACTTCCTGATCTGACATCTGAGTTTCTCCTGATTTGGGCAAGAGGTTGGACTGGGAAGATTCTCACCCAAATTAACCTGTGATTGTGCGATTACAGCTCTTGTCATTGCCATCTGTTTGTTCACACTCTGCATTTCCACATGAACAGCATTTGTGGTAAAACTTCTCCCAAATGTATTTTATAGTATTGTTCTTCTGCCTCCATAAGAAAGAGGCCTGAAGAAAATAGCAAAACAAAACCACAGTTATGCAGAAAGTATTTGGTTCTAATAAAACTGAAATAACTGCTTTAATTAGTAAGGTGAAAAAATAAGGCCAATGACCTGTCACTAAATGTTCTTGGGTTAGTTTTTTAGGGCCTTTCACATTAGTTGGATGTCAATGTGTAGTAGCAGTTTTAGACACTTGAGCTTTCATTTTGGCAATCTTTATCTTCAAACTTTCGAAGAAAATATCACATTTATCTGATCAGCTGTTTCTCAGTACATCCAAGTCATTTAATATCCTGAGACCGTATAATATTCTTTTTCTTTTGCACTGGTACGTTGGCTCTTTCAAAACATTACTGTGTTCAAATTCCTCTGCTAATTTTCATGTTTTACCAAACTGTTTGGACTAATCTACTGCATCTTTTCTTTTTAGCTAAAACAGAAATGGAGGATAAAAAGCCCTAAAAGAGACCCACAGAGACAAAAAGTTGCATCTAACGTTTTCATTGCATAGAGTGTGTTAACTTAGATTTTTTTCCAAGTTAGATTTTATTTTCCAACTAGTATTTCAATTATCTTAATTACTATCTTACAAAAAACAAAAAAACTCACTAGTATTCTGGCACCTACTAACAGCTTGTATCTCAAGCACTCTATTACTTATTTCATTAAAAAGTAACAGCTTTTGATGCTTACTCTATAATCTGCCTCAGCTGCTCTCTCAATATTTCAATTGCACTATTGTGTCTCTGTGTCTCGGTGCAAAGAACAGGTAAAACAAACATGAGGTTACTGAACAGATATGCAAACTGTCTTATGAAGTAAAAGTCTTAGTCTTCCATCAGTTTGAAAGTTTATTCCCAAATTCTGCCTCTTTAACTTAGTTCTTCTTAAGAAAATTAAACTCTATTTTGTTATCCCACCCAAAAACTTAGCAAAGCCAATGAAGCAATGCCTTTGTGATAAAAAGTTTTTATTTTCTGGGGAAAGATATCAGCTGACATAAACTCAATTGATATTTTATTAAATGGGTTGGCAGCACTCTGGGTGGCCCAAAGTTACCTGTGTTATGTTGGCACCATCTACTTTTCTTTGGTGGCAAAATGTTTAATTTATATGTATCATATCCTTTTGTCCTAAACCTTTCGGCTTGAAGATATACTCTAAGATATACTGGAGAAGTGCTGAGTTTCACCTGGAAAGGTGGCTCCTGAGAGGAAAAAGAAAAGGAGGAAAACACAGACAGACCCTAAAGCTAGTCAGTAAAGTCATTAACCTGAGAAGTAAAAGAGGCCTATTACATTTCTCATTTTTCTGGTTTTGGAGTGAATGAATTTGCCCCATCACTGTCAATTAATTATCAAATTTGTAACTTGAGGTTGGAAAAAGTGACCCTACAACAGTGAAACAATGCAGTGTCACATCAACATCATGCTAACACTGAAATATCTTTTGCAAAAAATGAGGAAGAAGCATCTTTGATTGACAGACTACTCAATGATTACAAGTTGCTGCCACCAGAGAAAGAACAAGTAGAAAACCAGCATTTGGATCCATCAGCTACTAATGAGAGGTCTTGAGGGATGTAAAAGGATGGAAAACAAATCAAAACAGGTTAAGGTAGCCAAATAGCCTAGTTTCAAATAAATGTAGGCTCATGATATTCTAATTACTGTCAGAAAGTGGCTGCCATGAAGAATTCCATATGAACCCCAGAAAATGGCATTTGTAGTGCCTGGAACTATAAATGTGAAGATTTGGCTACTCATTTCAAAACTAGACCTTGCTACTCTTGAGAATCAGCTACATTTCTGTACACACTCCCTCAGTATCTATAAGATGAAGGCATATTCCACAGACATCAATCAGACATTAAAGTGGCCAGTACTGTACCACTGTTTAAGGGTATTTGTACAGTTTGACTGAGCCACAGGAGATGCAAAGTACTGGAGGATGGGAATAACTGAGCTATGTTTGTCACTATATGCTATTTTTGCTGTATTTCCCCTGCTTAGAGAATTTGACACCTCACCTTAGCCTTTTGTCCTTAGTTATTACTGCTGGATGTCCTTCATGTATATTTGTAATGTTTACCTATCACAAAGACATGTTGCTATAAACCTCGGCAAATACCTTCACTTTTTATGCATTTGCTATGTCCATCAATACAAATTTAGCTATTAAAATTTCCTGTCAAATATGACTGAGTACATTCTACAAGGAAATTCTGTTTCATGGTAGGTCCTGGCATTCTTGCTGGCTTTGTAAACTAGATTTAGTCCTAGTTTTTCTAACATCTGAAAAAAATGCCTTGACTGCTTGTAATATTCTACAGCAAACAAAAGTTCACAGCAGGTGGAATAGATAGATACACATCTCAAAACCTCTAAAGTGAGTGATATTGATCTCTCCCTTAGTGTTCCATTCAACACTCCTCTGTATCTTCCAGTTGCCCTAGCCTACAGGAAAGAGGAAACAATGACTATTTTGCAAGTAGAGGAAGAAACATTATTGCCTCATCCCCTCTGAGCCCATTTTGCACGTTTATCTAAGCTGGAAGAAGAGGTCTCCCCATTGGGCTATTCTCTCCTGGTTAGTTGCTTCAAGTTTGTTTTTTTTATTTCAAACAAATGGACAACACCAAGAGGAAAGAGATCCCAGTCATTTGAAACAAGATAAGGTCTTTTATGCATCTTGTTTTCTTTGACAGACTCTGTTTTAACTATTTAAGAAACTTTACATGACTATAAACCATGACATTCTCTGGTCTAGAGTATACATTCAGAGCTGCAGTTTTCTGGAGTCAGTTGGAAAATAAAGGTTTACCTTTATTCTATCTGTGTCATTACCACTGGCAGCATCACTCCTCCTTTACAAGTGTAAATCTGCACCTTTGTTGATATTAACGGCTCTGCCCAGCACATTGTTAACCTGCAAGAGTGAATCAGATTCTGGGTATCTACAGTAATAAAACTTGCAAGGCAATGGAGAGCCTAATTACCACTTCAGACTCCTTCTGCCTTCTAGAATGCAAATTGAGTAAATCACCGGGTCATGGTATGCCAGGTAAGGCTGGAGTAAAAGAGCAGACAACAGCAGCAATCCCTGGTCAGCCCAGTAACCAGCAACTCAGCCACATGCTCGTTCATGCTATTTAGGGGGATTCAGATGTTACAGATCTGGTTTTTATTAGCAATACGGAGATAAATGCTGGGCAGTAATAAGTGTATGTTTTCTTAATTTCTAATGGTATCCTGCCAGTAAATGCCATACAAAGATGATGATGACATCTGATCCAAGATAAGGCACAGATGCACTTTTATAGAACAGTGGTACATGTGTAGCACTACATATATAGAACACATGCATTTGATTTCGTAAATGCTGTACTGCCAGAGGCAATCACTATTTATTTTAACCTTGGAGAGCCAGAGAAGTTCTGTCTATGCTGCAGGATTCTGGCAAAACTGTAATTAATGTGCTAGATGCAAGTATGCAACCACTGTTGTGTGGGCATCCATACCAGCACTGAGACTGCCTTTGCACTCAGCAAAGTTAACCACTACATTCTCCACCATCCATAAATCTACCTCTCTTCAGTGCAAATCTAGACAGAAAAACTGGGCATAAAATTAGAGTCATTCAGCAGATTATCCTCTTACTCTCCCAGGTGATACTCTGCTTTAAGGTAAGTTAATCTAATTGAAATTGTTCAAATGTCATCCCAAAAGAAAACAGGAATATAAACAGGAGTATATTGAGCAATTCTGCTTCCTTCCGTTCTGCTTCTTCTCAACAATAAACAAGAGGCATCAAAGGACCCCTTCTGATCAACATCAAAAGCCCAATTTTACCAAGAGAACTCAAAAGATTTTCCATTGTGGTCAGTGGGAAAAACTTTTTTTAAAGCATTTAATAAGTTTTCTTGTACTCTATAGCAAATGTTTTAATTCAGAGCTGCAGTAATTTTTATTCATCTTAAAAATGGAAAAATAATAACCACAGCAAAGAAAAAGCAAGAGAAAACCTTTCACAGTCCTGAAACTGCGGCCTCTGCTCTCTGCTTTTTTCTGGTTTCAGTTGTAGATAAGGTAGAGAATTATTTCTTGGCTAACAGTAATCAAGAAGAAAACATAAATAAGTATCAGATATAGAGCAAGTTAAGAATGTTTTCTGTGGTAACTTGCATGCCAGGAAGGAGCAAGTCAGTGAAAAAGGGAGTGGGGGAGGGCAATGGTCTTTAAAAACAAAGCACCAAAGGACTCTGTGAAGTAGATCCCAACCCTGCAAGTTTCAGTGAGTGCAGCCCATGCCTCAGAGAGTAACCACCTGATAACTGGCACTCACAGGGCTATTTTTAGCAGAAAAAAAAGTACTGTGGTAGGAACCAAGCAGGATTTCAGCCTCAGACGATTCACTGCTCATTCTAATAGAGACCGATTGGGCATTACATTGGAGTCAGAAGGGATGGAAAAGTACGTGGAGAGGACTTGAGGAGGTTTCTGCTATATCCCGGCAGTTATTAATGGGAAAATGTGTTATTCATGGCAGTACTGTCCAGGTACTTTGACTGCCTAAGAACCCCTTAACTCATCAGACCACCACTGATCACTGCACAGTACAGTCCACAGGGCACCAGAGCCACCAAAGAGGAGGGTGCAAGCAGGGACACAAATCCTGATGCAAGGAGCTTCTGGAGATACCAACTCAGCTCTCACCCTGGCCCTCAAGAAGTCAGTCTTTCCACCCTAAAGGGTTAATAAGCAGATAGCCTGCTTGCACTCTGCATTATTAAAATCCTTTTGCACAAGGTGGGAAGAATGGATGGGGCCAGTAATGGGTACCACAGCAGGGATCCTGTGATGGGCCCCTCAGACTCCTGGGAAGGGAGGAGAGGGCTGGGGGAAGGCGGCTGGAGCCTACACTTCCACCCTTCCCCAGGGACAGTGCAGTGCAGAAGGCCTTTCTCTAAAGCACAGGCTCAGGCCCTTGGCAGCATTCCCTAGTTTAAACCATTGAGCCTGGTAGGAGAGAGAAATGGGTTAACAGGCAAAATAAATAAAGGGAACTTATAACTATATAACAGAAACAATAAGAGACTGAAATTATTGATTCTGAAGATGGAAGTAGGGAAAACAGGAGGTTTGGTCAGGCTGCCAGGAACGCCAATGTGCTCTCATGGAGCTACAGAAGCCTCCTGCATGCAAATAAGCAATGGGTACAGCCCCAGAACTGCCTGCAAAGTGTCTGGAAGATCTCATCCCAAGCTTACTGGTAACATAGGGCAAGCTAGCATGGAGAAAAGTAGTGGGGGAAAAAATAAACCCACCTCTTTGTCTTTTGTAGGACCTCACTGTGGCCAGGTCTGGCAGCAGTCCATCACGAGTAGTGCCTTCCAGAAAGAAATGGAATGTAGTTGGGAATCCCAGCTACATTTTTAAGGATCATACTGTGAGCTTTTGAGGCAGGTCATCTGAAATTAGAAATGACTGCGCCTTCCTGACTTCATCGGAATTTCTGGATTTGAAAATGAACCCATGGGGTTCTACCTCTGGAATCCTCACACAGGTGGCAGCTGTAAGATGGGGTTGTTGCCTGCTGTCACAGTCAGAGCCATGGCTGTTAGCATTGAACCAGAAGCTGTTCTCCACTGGGGAGCTTTGAACTCTGCAAATACTTCACTGCGAACAGTGTTTCCTTTCAGAACCACTAATATTTCCAGAAAAGGCACCTGATCTGGGGGGAGAGGGTAGCAGCCAGTTTCTCTATGACATGAACTTTGAAGAAACTGTATTTTAAAAGTTTTGCAGATGCTGTTCTTAAATAGAGAATGTTGCAATTGACAAGACAGCTTATAGCTGTGCAGTCCTGTGTATTTGTTTGTCTATGCACCTAGTTGTGCAGATAAAGTCAGAGGTGCTTTTGTTTGCTAGCACCTCTCTGCTACTGCAGCCTTAGGTCTTGAGCAACAATTGCTATGCTAAAACCATCCTGTGATGCTAAAATCCCAGTTTTACAACATGAAACATTTTAAGTGTTCTCTGTAAGCGATGGTTGCATGAGGGGAAAAAACAGAAGGTAGGTAAACTGAGGTATAAAGTGCAAACACATTATCCATTGCCATGTACATTACAAAGCTAGAAATAAAATAAATGCTTCTGGAGTGCTGGGCAGAGAGGCAATCTCTTTTGCAAACAGGTACCTCATGGTTACCCTCCAGCTACTGCTTGGTTTTAACTCCTCCTTCAGATAGGTCAGGAGAAGGAATGACTTGGGTTGTGCCAAGACCTGAAACGGGAGACTGGTACAAATGGCAGCTAGCCAGCAGTGAGGAGACATCTGGCATAAGACAAGGCGCTAAGGTGTGTTGTACATAGTTATGAAACTATTCTACCTTTGTTTTCTGTGTAACGTTATATTTTTAAGAACCGTGCCTGCCTGAGGAGACAGTAGTTGTTTTGTTCTTTGAATTGCTGTAGCCTTGGGGTGTCAAAGTCATTTAAGCAGAGAGGGTTGAATTCCATGTTAAATTATGGTTCGTGGGTCACAGTATAAATACACAAATTGCATACTTTCCAGCACAACAGTATCCCAGTGATGTCAGTGGAAGTTCACTGAGAGATCAGCATCACTCAGCTGAACAATTTGCTCCCTTTTAAGATCACAATTCTCAAGCTCCCTATTACCCTCATTCCACCAACTCTTCATTTCAGTTCTTTGAGGCATGCATTTCTGTCGCTTCCCTGCTGCTTGTTGAAAGCAACCAGCAGTGATGCAGAAATGTGTTTCGGGATATTCATCAGCCTGGGAGCAGTTCAGGATGCCAGTGATCATGCGTATGTTTGTATATATGTGTCAGCTATGTGCAGTCATACTTGAGAGCTTTTCTTTGTCACCAACAAGTCTAGAAAAAGGAAGCAGGATTTTATATCCAGTGTCCCTGGATATGACCTACAGGCTGTGTTTTTATTCTCCTTAGTGCAGGATGAACAGAAACAAACCCATGTGTAACTGGATGGTTTTTCTCTGCTAGCTCCAGATCTATTTGAACCATGGACACATACATAGAAATGAAATACTACCATGGAACTTTCCCAAGCCCGTCTCATGTGGACCATCTGGTGTTTGCTAGTGTGATAGACCATACTCAGCCTCAACCTTTATCTGTATGGTTTCATATTTCTATAAAATTGTAACATATTTTTTTTTCTTGAAGTCATTCTATACATGTAATGAAATAAAGTTGGTTTGTTTGGAAAGGATGTAAGAATGTGAGCAGGAAGGAAGGAAGAAAACAAAAAGAAGGGCATAAAACTCTGAGACATGACTAGTTACTGTTCGTGCTACTCTTAAGACATTCTAAATGCTGACATTAAAGTTGAGCTGCTGCTCCCAGCACAGAGTATGAGTTGCCTTGCACATGAAAGAATGGCTGACTTTCCACATGAGGATGTGTGCTTGCATATATCCACATCCTTAAATCTCAATTTCAGCCCTCTTGTCTTGCTCATCCCATCCCCTCCTCCATGTCCTCAGCGTGGGGTGCGGATGTTGTGAGAAGATGGTGAGATTGGAACATCGATTTTCCCTTCTCCCTCACAAACGAACAGGAGATTGCTTTTAAAGGTATTAAATGGACACAGGTGGCACTGTAAACTTAAGTGCCTCCACATGGAACATCTGCTACATGTTCTCCAGTTCCTGTTATCTTTATAGCAGAACTTGATCTTTTAACCCCTTCACAACTGCCTCCCTAAGTCCTTGTGTGAAGATGTGCAGTGGCTCTTCTTTGATGTATGGAGAAGTCACAATGGATCTCTGTGATGTGACTGGCGTATGGTGCAGTGCTTTGAGCTTCAGTGTGCTTAGCAATTTGCACAGGTGGGTGGGGGAGGAAGGCAAGTGTTGTCCAGGTGTTCTCAGTCTTGCTACAGATAAGAGGATTCCAGACATACCGCAATACATCGAATATCCCCATTCTCCCGCCTTCTGCCCTCCCTCCTGCACTCCCCCAGCCCCAGGAAATGTCTTTCTTGGGGGAAGAACATATCTGTGGGGATACTCTAAGCCAGTTAATATAATCTAAGCCATTTGGGGTGTAAAATAAATTATTTCTGAATATTTGCTATGAACCTGAAGAAAATAATTTTCCCTTTCATCTCCAGAATCCATCAGTTCTCCCTAGTGCTTCTTCCAAGCCTTCTTGCTTGCAAATTCAGGTACAAAATAGAAACTGGACCATGTTAGTGTATCTTTAGCTCCTCACTTCTGCCTCTCACCAGATCACAGCATTTGTGCAACAGAGCTGTGTGCTGTTTTCCTTTGAAGTCCTAATGAAGTCGGAGTGGATCCTTGAGCTGGGGCTGCAAGCTGGTTGCCAGGTGAAGCATTCACGTATCTTTTTCATGTGTTCAACCTGAAGAAAAAAAGGAAAACTTGGATGAAGATGCACAAAATACGTAATTCCAAACTAATTTTAATTTAGAATGAGATTGAAAGCTGTAGACTCAGAATAAGGTCTAGTATCAGTTGCTGAATGTACCTAAATGCTAAAACTCTGCCGTATCCAAAGTACATTTGCAGCTGGAATGGGAAAGAGAGATAACTAGGCGTAGAACAGGGAAGAGCTGCCCCAGTGGAAACCATAGTTTCTTTGAAAGCTTGGTAGCTGTACCATATGGAAGGCACCCCAACAATCCAACTTTGCGCAGACAAGGTCCAGCATTATGCCATGGGAGCAATAATGAGACACAATTCTCAGCTATCTGCTTGAATGCTGAGTACATGGAAAATATTACTATTTTGTTTAGCAGGATACACCCGCTTATGCAGTTGCTCATACTGAAGCAACTGGACTAGGAAGTGAGCAATCAGAAACAAACAAATATTCCCAAGCAAAATGAAAAAAAATACTTCAATTGTCTTTGAAAAACCTATGTCAGTGCCCCCCTACTCTGCTCTTCCTTTGCCAGGAATTAGGCACCTGTGTTGCTCTACTCAAATCAATAGATTTGATTTGTGGTAAGTATAAATTGTTCTTCTAGTTTTTAGGAATAGATTCACTTTCTAAGATAGGGATTGGGAAAGCAGTTAATGCTTTCAGGTCCCTAAAAATGTGTCTCTCTGTGTTCCTTTCCCACGCAACTTGAATAAGAGTAGATAAAACTCTCCCGTAAAATATTAGTGTTTTTTGGCATTTAGCCATGCAAATTCTAACTGATCTGCCAGTTTCACTCACAATCTGATGGTGACCTTTTCCAATAGGGTAGTTACTATGAAAGCTATGGAATAAGCTTTCAAAATATTACTGCTGCTTCTATGAAAGGTACTGGGAGAGGACCCGGGTCTTATATCAAAAAAGTCCACTCCATCCTATCTTCTCACAGCCCCTGAAGTGCTATTAGATCTCTTTAGCCACACCCTAAGCATCTTGACATGCTTTACATTGGTGGTCAGGGTATGCAGGAGCCTCCTGTAGTGTTTTCCTGCATGCTTTCTTTGCCTTGGATTCATTCCACTAGTGTTCCAAGCTTCTTCGTCTTGTGTCATTTCCCTTCTTTCCTTTGTCTTTCAGCTTAGTAAACACAATCTAACAAAACCCCACTCCAGTAATTTAAGAAATTGCCGCTTCATCTGGAAGAAAAATGTCCAAGCGAACAACCAGGAAGACTCATGCAAATCCCGTTGCTCAGTATGTATTCCATCAGTTCTCTCCAGCCCATTGTCCAATTTGTTTACTTAGATCACAGCTCTCTTTCAGATAATAAATCTCTTGCTATGCCCATATTTAGTTGTAAGGACATGTCATTGCACTCTTCAGGTCTCCATAATACCCCACCTGATGCTCCTTAGAGCAGCATTCACCTGGAGCAGGTGCCTGGGCTAAGCTCCACTGGGATCAAGGACTCAGCCAGAGTCTACTCCTGGGGTGGGGACTTGGAATTACTCCTAGGCTCTGCAGTGTAGATGTCTCCTCTGTTACTCTCTGTGCCCAGAACAATGAGATTTTTCTTAATTGTTCTCAGTTGGCCCCTTGGCAGTCTTGTCATTTAAAGAAATAATTCACCAATAACATATGCCTGGCTGTAATTTGCAGGATAAGCACTGCTCATGAACACTTAATATTTTTAAAAGCTATTGCTGTGCTTTTGGTTTGGTACTAAAAAAAATAAATCATTACTTAAACAACAGTTATGTCTGAAAAACCTGCAGTTTCTGGGGTAACAAATGGGACAATGTTTCCAGAATTGTGCTTAAAACCAAGAGAAATGATCATGGCTGGCATGAGAGACGGTGTTCCCAGAGAGAGTTAATTCAGCATAATTTTGAATGATATTTTGTACATAAAAAGTACCTCCCTTACTGTAAGCCCTGTGAGAGGTGATGAAACCTCCTGTTCTTTGTGGTAAATGCCTTAGGTCAAAAAGGGCTTAGTATGTACAGAAGGTATAATTTCAGTCATCCTCCTGTCCTGAATCCTGGCCCTTTTAGCTGTAACAGAAATTCTAAGCCAACCCATACTTTTTGGATTACTTTAAACTGCATCACAGTGCTTTTCTTAAAGCACTTTATTTTGAACAGGATCCATGAAAGGATTCTGATATGGGCTGAAACTAAATCACTTTCAAGGAAATGCAGCTGGAAGCACACTAATCTAAAAGCTTCCCAGGGAAAGCAGCACAGGCCTCCATTCTGCTGTGTCTCCGCCCCCAGCTGAAGTGCACCAGGCTCTCTGAGAGCCCTTAACCCTTGCGCTGCAGCATTGCCTCACCAGCAATGTTCAGGGGACAAAAATGAAACAGAAGCAGTGTTCTCTTTCAACACCACCTCTGTGTTCCATGCAGTTTTCATCTAGTTGTCTGGGTATAGGACAGAGGGGCTTGCTTCAGCTTTCACAGACCTTATGCGTTGAATTGCAATAGTGGTTCTACCCCTGGGGTACAAGTTAGGGCTGTTTCTGTTGTGGACTCTTCCTTTGAATCCCAGTAGAGATGACACTGTTTGTGTTACTTTTTGTAAGGCCTCTCATTCCCATCTGCCCCACCTCGTGCGAGTGTGCGGCTGAGGCTGAGGCGCGCCAGGACAAGTTGTGACGGAATTTTTAACAAGTGTTTCAGCTGTTTATTAAAGGATTAGAAAAACTGTAACTAGCAGAGGGTATGTTTTAGTTGGAAATAAAGCCAGGCAATGTGTGGAGATTGGAAGAGGGGGAAACTCCAATAATATATCTATATCTATCTATATCTATATCTATATCTATATCTATATCTATATCTATATCTATATCTATATCTATATCTATATCTATATCTATATCTATATCTATATCTATATCTATATCTATATCTAATCTATATCTATATCTATATCTATATCTAATCTGTCTATGTCTATCTATTTGGCAATATACAGAGAGCAGTTCATCCCTCCCACACCCTTTACATAGGAACTCTTCTTTTTTTAAATACAGGGGCAAGGAAAGTGATCAATGTAGATGAATCTAGGCCTAACCAGCCTGTGGAGTGGCAGGGGTTTGTTTTGCTTTTCCCATGTATGATTTGTATGCCTTTCTTTTTCATTTTCTCTATTGCCACCTTTAAACCAGTTACAGCCTATGAAACTATCAAGCCTACTGTTCTCCATGGACTCTTCCAGGATTCAAGTTAGTTACATGTCTATCCAGAAGGCCAATCAGAACTTCCTTTTGTTCATTTGAATGTAAGGCTTTAAGATTGCAGGAGGGTTTATTTTCCACAGCTAGAGGACATTATCCCCCCCACCTCCATTTCAGCAGCTGATTTTTTTGTCTATGGTGAAATGGTCACTTGTAATGGGACAGATAAGCTTCTACTTCTTCAGTTCCTAGCCTGGTATATTAACATTATCCAGTGCTCCTGAGGACTTACTGCATCCCCCTGTTGAGCAGTTCCTGCTAAGAGCCCAGCCTTGGGCAAGAGTGGGAGAGATGGATCAGGGGATGCCCCGTGGTTCAGCTGCCCCAGGAAAAATCCACCTTCAACAACAAGAGGGAGCCTTCCAACCTCACTGTAGTTCTGGCAGCTGAGACAGTGCTGAGTACCTGTCAACTGCTTTTGCCCTGGAAATCACAGATTACATTAATGAGCTCACTAAAGTCAATCTCTGGTATAATTCAAAACTATTTTAAAAGGCACTAAAGTCTATTTTGCCCTAGAAACAGCAAATGTAGTGAAAACAGTAGCTAACCAGGTGATTTCATTCAGTGTATCAGGTGATGCACTTACATTTACTTTGAGAAGTGTTTGTATACTGTTTGACTTTTAGCCAGCAAAGATAAGCCCACATTCAGGACTGAACATCAAGGTGCTAATGGAGTTTTCCAGTGTTATAATTAATAGATTCAACAAAATGGGCAGGGATGGGGGAAAAAATTATTTCAGACTCTAAGGCAGTTACATAACCTGTTTTGAATATGCTTTTTTATTTGCATATTTTAACTTGCATATCTACATAAAAGTCTGTCCAAATGTATAGCTACAGAAAAAATTCGCTGATACAAAATATACGTGCATGAATAGCACCGTATTATATTCTCGAATACCAGAATGTCTGTACAGAATTTCTGTGCTACTTCATATATTAGAATAACTTTTAAGCTTCCATTGCATTCTGAAATGAGGCCATCAGTCTCTGTTACCTTTTGCAAATGTGTTTCACAAGTTTACATAGAAGCATGTGGAGTAGAAAAAAACAAAAGTTTTCTTAATTAGTGCGCTATGAATTATGTAGCAAACAAGAGGCCCCAAAAATAAATTTTGTTACTGATGCTTACTGCTTAGTCAGAAGAAGAAAATGAGTTTATTTGATGTATGAATGGTTTTCCTGCATGCTTACATTGAGGTCAGATCCTCCTATCATGACGAAAACAGGAGTCCAACCTAGAATGGACGCTACAGGTACACTGCCATCAGGAGAATGATCCTACCATCCTTTCCCAAACAGATTCTTGTGCATCCATGGGGTCACGTCCCTCGGGAAGAAGCTGCTGGGGAGGGCTTGGGATCTTGTGGAGCGATAGGAGCGTGGCTCAGCCCTCCTGGCAGCACCCAAGGGCTTGGCTGGTGTTAACCTGGTGGCCAAACCACTCTGTGCTCCCAGCACAGCCATGGGCACGTTGCAACTCCTTCTCCTTCAGATCCCCTCCTTTTGCTTCGGCACCCCTGGGTTTTCACTGCTCGTGTTCCTACATAACTTTTGGAAAAGGAAAATCTGCTGCTGTGTGCCGAAGTCGCTGTTGGCCAAAGTTGCTGCCTTTTCGCTCTGGATCGTTTGGATGCCACGAAGATGAGAAGGAGCATCCAAGCCCCTCCCGTTAGGAAGCTGTCCTTGGAACGGGCTTCGGTGGCCTTGCCTCAGCCCAGTGCTCCCTGCAGAGCGAGCTCTGTGGCTTTAAGGCTCTGCTCCCAGCTCCACAGCACAGCCGCATGTTTGTCCTCTCCCTGCACGGCCAGTGCCAAGCGGTGACATCTACCGCAGTCCTGGGACACGCTGCTCCCCGCGGGCAGAAACGGGGCCGGCCGGGAGGGCAGAGCACAGACCCCGCTGTGTTCCAGCAGGATGAGTCACTTCCCCGCGCCAGCCCTGCGCTGCTTTATTTATTGCCGCTCCGCTGATAGCGAGGCCTGTCCCTGTCCCCCTGGCCGCCCCGGGCCCGGCCGCCCCATTAATCAGGCGGGGCCGCTGGGCCGTGCGCGGGGAGCGGGAGCCCTGCCCGCTGGTGGCCTTTAGCTGTCTCCAGTTCAATGACATTACCTGCTGTGGAGGCTTGTTTTATGAGAGATTGGTTTATTTGTAACTAAACTACTTCCTCCATTATTTGATAAGCTCAAATATTTGCTACTGATAGTCAGAGAGTGTCACATTTATTATCCCGTTTCAGGCATTGCTTAACTCCTTTGTGTTAGGCTTTTTAACCCCTTTGAGGACAGCTGAAAGCAGACAGGAAAGGTCTTATTCCTCCTATGCTTCAAAAAGAATTGGGGTTTACTCTGTGAGGCATGTGGCTTGATTAAATCAAAATGCTTTGCAGTAGTTCTTTATATGTTTAACACAACACTTAGCAGGGCTGGCTCGTGTTGTTACAAATACAAAGTTATAGAAAAAGAAAAGTGAGCAGTGTCTTTTTCTTCCCTCATATATTGTAACATTTCAAGGTTTAGACAAATGTGTACATGAAACACCGTGGTCTCAAGGATGGGGAATGAATATCAATACTAAGTCTTGTATGCTATCTTGCTCCAGTGGCTATGACACCTCAGACCCATTTATACTTGATTTGTGTTTTATTAACTCTGGTTGAAAAACAGGTTTGCTTAGCTTTATAAGACATCTGATATCTTTGGAAAACTGAAAACCCTACAGCCCTAAGATTCAATACTTTAACAGTAACTTACTGCCGTCCACTGTTAAGTTTTTCTCTTAGAAAAAAAGGTTTTCTTTTAAAATATATTTATATTCCTTTTAGGATATATTTAGAATTCCTTTCGGACATATTTAGAAGTCTTTCTGACTTTTTAATTTTATTTTTATGGAGGTCAGGGGGTTATTATCCATTTGTTTCTGAGGATTCCAGCAGTAGATCACAAACCCAATACAAAATGATACTTGCATATGTTAGGAGGAAAAAATTACTTAACCATAAGAACAATCTTTAGGAATCCCATCTGACTTCCCGGTACTTCTTACAAAACTTTTGTGGGTACTTGATATTCCAGTAGTCTACATGCTTTAATCAGCACTGTCTTGCCTAATATGAGCATTTCTGCCAAGACCACAGACTTCTACATCACTATCCCCCATAAGCATATGGTCCAATGGAGATGGGGCAGGGAGAAAACCACTCTTTGTTCAATAAAGAGAAATGGGAGCTTGGGATTTGGGGTTGTGAAATGAAGAGGGTCTTGAATCCCATTTGGTACCTTCATAGCATCCCAGGTTCAAGACCTTGAGATGCCTGAGGCCAGAGGAAAAAACTTTAAGAGGAAGCCCATGCCTACCACACTACATAGGGAGTGTGGCTATATTTCTGTAATGAAAATTAGAGAAGAGTCATTATTGTTAAATGGGAATGTTGTCATTCCAGGACTGCTGACACATTTTGCAGAGAGTTTTCAAGGCATTTCTGTTGGAGCCAGCAGGCTTTGGGGAGAAGCTTTGGGCTGGGAAAACAGCAATGTACCCAGAGCCTATGGTGTGTTTGAACACAGGAGCAAATTTCTCTATTTGTGCTTAGCAAGGGCTCCAGTAAGCAAGTCCTGCTGTTATATTACAGTACACTAAATCAAATCTGAAATTATTGGGACTGCTCTTATTAAAAGGAAAAAAAAATGGTGAAAGGGCTGATCTACTGAGAACAGGATGAGACTGATCAGAAATCTTCCTCCTGTGGAGGAAATAGGAGTTTTGAGAAAAGTATATTTAAAGCAAGTTAGATAAAAATACACAAGATTTTAATTTTCTCAATCATTTTAAAGAACATACATGAGTGAATTTAATTTATAAAAAAATTTAAGACATGAATTTTCAAGTGGAGCTTTTAACATTGCTGAAACTTTATGGTCCCTCAAAGTTCAGAGAAGTTAGTCTCGTCTCTCTGAGTTAAAACCGATTGAGAGAAAATATATGTTCACTGTGCTAAGAAGGAAGAAATGGTTCATTCCATCTCTGACAGATGAGTAGTGATGTATGCAATCACTTGTGCACTTCCAGCAAGCTCATAGCACATGGCTAGGCATCTGTGGGTAAGCCTATCTGAAATGATTAGGATACATAATGCTGATTTAGGACTGTAAACCTTCCAGAATCTCCTCAGGGAAGATGAGGCCTTTTGCAGGTGGCTGAGTTGATTTCTAACAAAGAGCCTGCTGGTGAGAGTTCAAATTGGTTGTTTCAGCTGAGGTCTGTCCTGAAAGTCAGGGAGTGAGAGCTGAGCCTAGGGAGGTTGAAGGTTCATTAAATGTGTTTGTCTTGGACTTTGACATGAAGATGTTGCTATTCCAGATGCAGCTGGACTCTTAAGGCTTTGGACTCATGAGCTATAGGAGGGGCAAAGCTTTAGCTGTGATTTCTGTACCAAAACAGGCACTCACAGGGACAGCACTCTTCTTTGACATATCAGTTTAAAATAAATGTGTTGCAAAATCACAGTAAGTTGGATTTTTACAAGAATATGCTATTTAGCTAATTGCAATTTAAAAAGTTGATGTACATTCTACATTTTACCATAAGCTCACTAGAATACAGTTAAGCCCAGGTAATTGGTAAATTTATTTTTCATACAATTTTCAAGAAACAAACTTATAATTCCTAGTATGAAGATACTAGCATATTATCAGCAATTGCAAACCAAAAATAGCTTCCAAAACTTACACGCAAACTAAAGCACACATCCTTTCATGTTTTACTACTGCTCAGACGAATGTTCCTCTCAAAACAGGTTCCTCAGGCAGTACCTGCTCTCTGTACTGATGATTACTTTAGTCAAAACTCCAGCTTGGTAGTTTCTTGGAAAAATTAGGTTCTCTCAAGTAAGTTTTTTTCTTTAATTATGCAAAATAAAACTCCCCTAAATACTTCATTTGTTTTATAGGTGTGAACTATATTGTTAAAATTACTAAAATAATTCTCTACTACTTATAATTAGATACAGCCCTAAGTGTTTGCTGTTTGTGCTCATCCCTGAATAATTGTTTGGGTTTTTTTCTCCTGACTCATGACGACTACTGAAAAGTTACTAATTTACTCCTCTGATAATTACAAATCTCCTGGTTTTTTTTATTCTTGTCCAAAAATAATTTATACAAATTTTTACATATGCCATCATTGTCTGTTAGTTTTAAAAAAGCATTTTTCCATTTATGGTGTTTATCTCCTTGCCTGTTTCTAAATAATGTCTGGATCTGCACAGGCTTAGCTTTTGTTTTGGGAATCTGAATGTTCTTCCAGCTGCATCTGATTCTCAGGGAGAAACTTATTTGACTGACCTCTGTTCAGCAGATCTGCATCTTTGCAGGCATAAATACCTGTTTGCACTTGTTCTTCTTCACTGATTGTGTTGGAACTACTATTTTACAATAGAAAAAGATGATAGGCAGTTGTACACAGTCTTCTCTGTAAATGGTGGAGACTAAATGCCTACAGCCAAGAAGACATAGCCTAAATTATTGACTACTCACATCCAGCATCTGTCCAGAAGCAAGTACTTTGAGTTCCTGCAGGAAACAACTGTTGAACTGAAATATTTCTTTACTCCAGATTCAGATGCCTTTAGCAGCAGTTTATACACAGCTTTGAATTGTGAACCATACCTGTATTTTATGCTGCTTTTCATAGCACTCAGATCTTTACCATGACTTTTATCTCTTTTGTGGAAGCCAGTGCCTGACAGGACTTGGTTTCTTAGAGTTCTAATATGTGTTCTGCTTCCTTCCACCTTGATGGGATAATGGCTGGAGGGCTGTTCATTGGCTTTGCCTACATCTTAAATTGTTTTTGTTTTAGGACTTCAGCCTCTCATACCAGAACTGTGACCTATCATTTGTGTTTATAAAAAAGTTATGTTTGTCACTAAACCATATGAGAGATTCCTATTAGCTACCATCTGAGGTTTATCTAGGAAAGGAGGGGAGTTTAGAGTCCACACAGAGGCCACGTGTTCTTTTGACTTTTATTTCAGCTGAAAATGCCTTAAGTAGTGTTGGGAGAAATTCTCAGCAATTTGATACTCTAAGTGTCCTGCCAAAAGAGCAGGAGTCACAATCTACAAGTCCTACTTCACAACAAGTACATTGGCAGCCCAAGATAAATATCATAAACCAAATGGAAAGAAAAAGTATGATGAGCTCATGATCTCTTCTGGGAATTGTGGAAGAAAAGATGACAAACCAGGGGGAAAGAAGGTGTGATTTGACATGGAATATGAAATAAGTAACATCTAAATAGGGGAACTCTAGATATACAGTCGTTTCACGACCATAAGGTGCACTGGACTATAAGGCACACCTTTTTTGTGCAGCGAGGCGCCATGCAGTGTGCAACAAAGTAACGAATTAGTAACTGAATCGCGCCATCGCGGGTTTACTGGCATGTGCTCAATTTGCAAACATTTTTCACGGATTGGCATAGCCTTTAAATGCAGTCCCAGGCACCCTCCCCATGCCGTGAGCCTCGGCACTCTCGCCTGCCTGCGGCGCCAGCTGGCAAGGCGGGGCTCGGGGTGGCCGTGGCTCGCGGTGGTCTGGGGTGGCTCAGGGCTGCCCGTGGTCTGGATTGGCTTGGGGTGGCCGCAACTCGCTTCTTCTGTGGCTGCCTGCTCCTGCCTTCCCCACGTGGCTCATGCTGGGCCAGTGGCGGCACTTCCCTCTCTCCCCACGTGGCGGTTGGGGCCAGCTCTGCTCCGCTCTCTCCCTGCGCGACACATATGTGGCCGGGGCAGTGCCACTCCTCTCTCTCCCTGCGTGGCTCATATGGGACCGGTGCCACCTCCTTCTCTCCACACGCGGCTCGCGTAGGGCCTGTGCCGCTCCCCTCTCTCCCCACGCCGCGTCTGGGGCTGGCGCCCCCTGCCTCCCTCCCCGTGCGGCTCCTGCCGGCTGCCCGTTCCTGCCCTCCTCGCGACTCGGTGCTTCCACGGCACCACCCCCACATTGTGGCTCACACTTCCAGGGTGGCAAATGTCACAACTTTGTCCATCATATAAGGCGCACCGGACTATAAGGCGCACTTCGGGGTTCGGGCCAAAATTTTAGTCAAAAGGGTGTGCCTTATAGTCGTGAAGTTACTGTAGCTTCATTAGCAAAACATATTTAAAGACAACTTGGATAAATTTGCCTAAGAGAAAGTAATAAAATGAAAATAATGTATTCCAAATTTTGTTCAAAGATGCAAGGCAGAATTACTCTAATGTCAATAGAAATAATATATTCAAGGACAACTTTTATCTGTGATTCATCTAGGGTTTATTTAAATGTTTTGCTTTGTTTGTTGTTCCTTGTTTTAGGGTTTTTGTCTTGTGTATGAACCATGGTAAAATGTGAAGAATTTAAACCCTTATATTTGGATTTATGACATATGGCATGACATACTGGAACATGTTTTACTGTCCATTTTCCATAGTGGAAATCCTTCTTGACCCCTTTAACACTGCCTTGGGAGATCTGTTTTCCTGTCTTAATTTAGGTTTTATTACATCTTTGTACACTATCAGCATAGTAATAAAATTGATTTCAGCTTCATTGTTTTAAAATTATGCATGGAGATATGTTTCTCATCCAGTATTCTGGGGCTGCAAGTTGCACATAAATTGATCTGCCAGAAATTTAGGGAATTAAAAAAACCACCAGTTCCTTTAGGGAACTGGCTTATTCTTCCATTGGAATTGGTGGGAATTTTGCCATTGACTTAAGTGGGAGTAGGATCAGGCCCTTAATGCTGTATATTTACTTTATTTAGGCCAAAAGACACACAGATACACAGAAGATACTGTTCAATGATTGCAGTTTTAGTCAGTAATTTTGTTGCTTGCTGGCAGTGTGGCACCTCTCATGGAGCAAAATATTACAGTGCTAAGGAGTGCTTTTGACAATATGCATATTATAGCATGAGGCAAAACAGCTACGGTTATGTTTTCAAAGATGTAATGAAATTTTAGGTGCTAGACTGAGAAGTTAGTTGGAAATTCTAGACTGGAAGCCTGTATAAGTCTTGTTGGGAAGTGGCACTTTCTTAATTTCTTTTTTAAAAAATATTTTTTAGTTGTTCTTTATGAATTAACCCTGTCTGGGTGACAGACAGGAAGGTGCACCTTTAGGACATAAATTCATATCCAGGGGTCTGCCCTGGACATCCTGTGTGACCTTGAGCTAAGCATTTAATCTCTCTGCATTGCTGTGCTCTGTTTGTAAAAAGTGGATAACAATTCTTCCTTTCTTCTGTCCCCAGCCCTGCCTGCTTAGTCTGTAAGCCCCTGGGGGTACAGCCTGTTGCTTACGCTGAGTGCCCTTCCTCCCAGATCAGGGCCTTGACTTTGGCTATAACCAAAATGTTTAAAATGGCACAATAATACTTACTGCTCCTTACTTTTACATGCAGATATTGAGCTTTAGCATGGCTTAATTTCAACGGGTTTCTTTTTTCCTTTGAGTGAGTCTGTTGATGTTTTCCTGACTGACTCACCCATGTACCATGAGAGCTGGCATGACTTCAAGCCTATGACTTAGTCTTTCACAGCTCCTGCTTTCTCTTCTGGCCTCTTCTCTGAGTAGGGCTGCTGATGAACTTCCATTGCCCTCACATAACAATGATTTTGCACATATAAATAATCTGAGTGTGTGCAATAGATCTTTTTTTATCTAGAGCACATGAGACCTGCTGTACATCTGTGAACTAAATTGTCCTTTTCTGGAGAGACCGGTTTGTGCTGAACATTGGAGGGACCATATGTAAACTTATCCATGACAGGGCACACACCACAGGATCTGACACTGCACCAGACATGGTGCTCAGGCACTGTTAATTCATGGAGAAGTGGGAATCCAGTGTGTCCAGGATGCATTGAATTTCCTGCATCTGCTGAACTCAGATGTGTTTGAGCAGTAAACCAGAGGCTGGTCACCGGTGAGTTTATAAAAGCATTTAACAGCTCTAAATCTGATCTCTGATGTACCTTCACACTTCACTTCATATATGTATATGAAACACCTCAGTAAAATCAGTAAGCCATACTCACACATAAGGTTTCACTTGTGGCTTGGGGTCAAAGAAGCATGTGGGTATGTTACACTTGTTCTGAAAATGTTTCTTGGATAAGCTCTACTAGGATTTTTAGGAAGGATGGGATATCTTTTTTTTTCTGGATCTTAGCCTAGGATCCTGACAAGATGGGTGCTGGCATACTTTGCCATGCCATGAATGGTGGTTTTCTGGGTACATGGTAAGGCATAGCTCTGTGTGGCAGAATATGAAAATTTGAAGTGCTCTTATTGAGTAGAAGTGTTTCCATGATGTTGGTAATTTTTTTGTTTGTTTATTTTTTTGGGTTTTTTTTGTTTTGTTTTTTTTGTTGTTGGTTGGGGTTTTTTTGTTTGTTTGTTTTTTGGTTGGTAGGTTTTTGGTTTTGGGTGGTTTTTTTGGGTTTGTTTTTTTTTTTTTTTTTGCACTACAGACCTAAATTATTTCATTTAATGTAGGTGTCATGAAAAGAATCAGATCTAATATCACTGAAACAAAAACAGAGTTTCTACTAGAGCCTTTCTTAAATATTGAGGTCATACCTGGATATGCTTTGATTCATAGAAGAATGAGACAGTCATTTTTATATACCCCCTGCATACCTCATGCTGTTACATCGGTTGGAAGTACTGGAAGGTCCAATTGTTTATTTCCAGGTCACTTAACCTATGAATTTAGAAAATTAGGAAATTTTTTTTGAGAGTCCATCTGCCTATGAACCAGGCATCATGGTCCTTAGGTCAGATGCCAGCTGGGAATAATGGGGAGAGCTCATACAGGTTCCAATTCAACCCAGGAGATTGGTACCAGAAAGAGAGGCAGCACAATATCCACAGGCTGTAGCACAATGATTTCATTGATGTCTTTGAGCACTGTTTCTTCCATGGATTACAGACTTGATCTAGTGCAAAAGCCAATTTGCCTAACATGTTTTATAGGCAGAACAGAACCAGCCTTTCTTGAGAAAAAAAAAATCAATTCTTCCTATCCTTGGTGGTTTCCTTACCTCTGCATGCTCACCAAGTGAGGACAGGATGAACACCATTTCCTTACATGTCACAGGCTAACACTAAAGAGAGTGGACCTGGTGCTCAGAGTTATTTCTATTTGCTGTAAATTGTTTTAGAGGCCTGAGGGTGGCTTTGACTGTACAAAAACTACTTGTGTGCCCAGGTGCCACTCTGTGATGAGGCCATGGGTATACATACATGCAGCAGAGCTCAGTAACATATATATCAAGTGCCTTATCAAGATTTCCTGAGTCCCTAGAACAATGCAAAAGACAGAAATAGAATTGTAATGATGATGCTATGTTTTTTTTTTTGTCTAAGAAAACAACAGTTCTTCAACCTCAACAATGCAGTGTTAAATTATCATATGTCTCTGTTTCATCACATTGACATTACCATGAAAATACAGAACCCATAGGTTTCAGATGGATATCTGGATAAGATGATTTTCCCTTGCATTAGTCTTGAAAATATTTTTTTTTTATTCATTCATTTTGTACATAAGAGTATTTTACATTCTTGGTATGTTCAGGAAAAGGAAACACTAAACATGTAAGAGCATTAGATTGTTCCTTAGGGCAAGAAATGGTTATTATTACTTAGTGTTTAACATAAACCTAGATCTTTATTCTCCTGTTTCTGGAGTTACTGTTCATGTTGTTTTTTCCCCAATAAAATAGGCTTGGTGACATTTAGTTTCAGTATCTGAGGCTGTCAATTTGTCAAAAAATAAGATTTATACTTAAATTGTGTTAAGAATTGGACTCTCATAGATTCACTTCAAAATCTTTGCAGAAATATTCTTCTCTCAGTAAGAATTAAAAGTCAAGCTACCATGCACACTGCAAAGAGAAATTTAAGTTTCCCATGTTGAGACCTGATGAGTGACTATATGATCATTAGTACAGAAATTCTCAAAAGACACCTAATATTCCATTTAGATTGTATCACCAGTTCTTGGCAAGAGTCTTGTGAGGAGCCTTCATTTATTCTAGTCAAGCTCACTAACAGTGCAGTCACTGTGCATCACCAAAATTTTTCAAGAAATATAACTGGCATGCTTTTGTTGACTCCTCTGGAGTGAAAAGCATGTTGCTGTAAAGTACTTTACTTTAAGCCCATTTTCCCTGTCCTCATTTCATTCTTCTGTATTCAAAGATATGTCTGTATTCCTAAATAAATTTTTTCACTCTACAGTGTTTGCACCTTTCAGGCATTTGTATGCTTATGTCTCCATGTTTAAGAGTCCTGGCCCTACAGGCAAGATTTTCTGGTTTTGCTACAGAAATTCAGTGAAGCAAAACCTGGCAGCTTTGCACAGTTCTGTACATGTACAGTACTGTAGGTCTTCTGTAGCATAGCTGTAGGTTTTACCTTGTACAATATCATAGTTTTCACAGTAACTTTGACTGCTTTTGGCATACTCATGTTTAGTATTCTTCATAAAATATTTATCTAACCTACCAAGGAATGCTACATGTGACAAACTATATTTTAGTCTGTATTTTTTCCCGTAAACTTGTCAAATATACTGCTTGTTTATTTTTTAAGTACTGTCTGTCTCTAAAGTAACAAAGCAAATTATGGTTATCAATTTTCCTGGTTTGTTTTCAGTCTCTTTAAAGATAAAAGAAGAAAAAAATCCTTTTATTGCAGTGAAACATTTCCCAAAATTGCATTTAACAACTCACTTGTAAAAGAACCTTATGCTTCTGGAAGGAAGCTTCCAGAAAGTGCCAAAGAGCTTTAGAGCCCTACAGTCCACCCATCTCAACACACATGGATTTCTGTCTGCATTTCCATTTGTCATCACTGATCTACATCTCCACCATTTCTAGGTCTGTACTCAAGTTAACCCAGAGGTGCACTTCTGTGATTTTGTCACATGTTCATTAAAAACAAAACAAAACAAAACAAAACAAAATGGGTAGAAGAAAAGATTTGAGGATTCTGATGTTAAAGAAAGTTTTAAAGAAAAAATCTGTTGATGTAATTAGTTCAGCAAATGCTGAAATGCTGTTTAGTAAAAGTATACTCAATTTACTTTCAGTATTAATACTGCAGCATTAGTACCTCTGGCATACTAAGCCAATTTGTATTCTTTATAATCTAATCCTTCATCAGGTTTGCATTACATGCAAGTAA
Organism: Turdus rufiventris; assembly: GCA_013186435.1. Lineage (NCBI taxonomy): Eukaryota > Metazoa > Chordata > Aves > Passeriformes > Turdidae > Turdus > Turdus rufiventris. Next base: position 4,884,527 of record PYHW01010678.1, read on the forward strand.
GTCTAGAGTTCAACTCCTTAGAAATTGCCAGAGTTAATAAAATTAATCAGTTTGTCCAGATTCCTGTGATAAACTGCATTGTTATCATCCCCAAATGAATGTGCAAGATTCTCCACTGAAGATAGCTATGGAATAACTCATTTGTAGAGACAAGATATTCTGAATCCTTCAATGTAGCAGGTATGTTTTATGCTTTTTAATAGGACAGTTTAAACTTCATAGTGTATGGTCATTTTTTGCACTGTCCTTTTATACATAATGTTGAGCTTCTGCTCTCTACAATATCATATGCCTAATTATCCATAAATTGAAAAGGAATTTTCTTTTCTCCTTGTTTTTTGGGGTTTTGTTTGTCTGTTTGTTTGTTTGGGTTTTTTAATGTAATTACTCCTTCTGCTGTGTTATCAAAAAGAATGAAAATAAGTGTTTGGTATAATTTCCCTCTGAAGTTTATCTCCATATATTTTATCACATCACTTCTCTTTATTATGGCTGCAGTTCCATTCTGAAACCCATGATTCCAGTCTTTTCATTGAGTCTGCTTTTGTTGTCTATAATCTTGTTTTTTCTGGATTATGAAAAGTAATTTTTAAATGAAAAATTTGAAAAATAGTTGTTTTTCAGTTATAAATGTTTGAATTAAATTGTTACTTTAATTTTTTGCAAAAATGTATAAATTAAAATTTTGTTTACTACTTTGAATAATAAGGATTAGCTAGACATCTGTAGAAAATCTATAGCATTCAAGGTTTATTTTTTTATCAGTGGCGTAAACTTAGCAACTTTCATGCTTACAACTTAGATACTTGAAGATATTTCAGGTAATGATGTGAAATAAGGAGTACAGATGCAATGCTCTCTCAGACAGATGAAGGCTGAAACTTCTGTGCTGTCTCTCCCAAAGTTCTTGAGGCTTTAAGTAAGTCAGATTAGCTTTCTTTTTTGGGTACCTAAGCATATATAATAAAAATGTTGAAGTAAATCAAGTGTTTATTTATATCAAGTCTATCTATCATTCTGTCACTGTGATTATCACACCTTGGACTGGTAGAGTCCAAGGCACTGGTGAGGAATTCCAAAGCTTTAGTGGTGCATGAAGTCAGCTCCTGCTACGGGCACCGTGTGCCCACCCACACGTGCATGTTCAGATGTGGGTCACAGGAGTACCATTGTGTGATGCAAAAAATCACTCTCTACTCTTTGTGATGAACATTTACACCAAGAACACTGATAATTTTGTTTTCTTAAGTTCCACAAGAACTGGCTGTTAATGTGGTCTGAGGCTATTCTCAACTTTTTGTCTAAGAACAAATTTTTCCACATCAGTATTGCTCTTGTGTTCAAGCTAAATCATACTTTCTTTTTTGTAAACAGCAAGAAGAATATGATAATGAAGTGGAAAATGGGGAAAAAAACCCAAAACATTACTCATCGTGTCATTTTCCATACTGCAGAAGCACATATTGCTCAATACATTTAATGGAGGTGTTCTGCATTCTGGCCTCCATGGTGCTGCAGCAGTTTAGTCAGAGAGTTTAGGAGTCCAGCATTCTCAAAGTTTCACAGAAGACACCTCACCTACTCAAAACCATGGTTATGGAGTTCCTGTAGCATACACATCATGAGAGGGTAAAGGAACTTGAATTTCTCTGTGTGAATCTCTGACTTCCAGCAGGTTGGCAATAAGAAAACCTGTACTACCACTTGCATGTGTGCAGCTACAAATTCAACCTTAACCTTTTGCTGGTTCCCTGAATCATCATCTTGATGCATGAATATACACGTTTTTCTCCCTCTGTATGAGAAAATATCAACTGTGTGTCAGGGGTTTGCCAAATACACTCTACTTCCTACTCCTTGGACTCCTTCTCAGGAAGAGGTGCACCTGGAGCCATAGCTCTGCAAGAGGGCATAGCAGCTTCTGACTGCGAGATTCATGGGGGCAGGAGGAAAGTGTGGAAAGACTTGAGAACTTTTATCACTATGGTATGATTGGGTTGTTCATAACAATGGTTACACCACAATTAGGCTGGAAAGGGTTTAAATTTCCTCATCCAGACTTCCTTTAATATCTATTTTCTTTTCCTCTGTCTACCTTTTTCTGGGGTTTGTTTTTCTTGTTTCTTATGGCTATGTTTCCCACTCTGTGTTGGATTTCAGCCAAAGCATGCTTTTACAGGTTAGGAAGAACTTTTCCCACATTACAGACTGGCATCTGGTGGGTGCACATTACTTAACTTCCTAGGAGCACAAAGGAAGCCTGTCTAGAGAGGGGATGTTACTTTATTGGAGGTCCTTTAGTGCAATCATAGAGTTGATGATCCTAAGAAGCTAATAGAGGTAGTTATAATTAATGATGCTTCCTGTTCCTCATAAATATTTTGCCTCTCTTTATGCATGATGTCTGTGGTTTTAATATTTTTAATTGCTTTCTGACAGTTCCTGGCTATCAACTTTTATTTCATTTAAGTGTTTCAACATTGCAGCTGTCCATTTCTTTCATTGCCTTATGGCTTTTGTTGCTGCCGCCAGAATTATACTGTTCCAGAAATGTCTTGTTATAGTTTATATCACCATCTCTATAAAGATGCTCTTAAAATCTTGGCTTTCAGATGGCTTTTGGACAGCCTTTTCCGAGACCTCTCTTATTTCTACCAAAACTGAGGATTTTGTCACCTTGGCTTGCTAGGTTCCTCTTTATTTTTATAGAGTTCAAACTTTTGTACTATTTGTAAAACACCAAAGTGAAGTGCAAGCAGACTTCTTTATACAATCACCGTTCTTTCACTTTTTGGCTTAAGCAATCCTATAAGAAGTTAAAATTTTCTAACAGCACAACTCCGGAGAACATTAACACACAAAAAAACTTTCTACAGCATCGAAATGTCCTTATACAGGAATAGTCAGTAAATACATTTTCTCTTGTGCTGTTCCTCTGCTGTGGAGGGTTACCCACTGAGAGTACATTTCAGAGATTTTTAGAAATACTTAGATATCTTTAGAAGTTTATTGATGCCATTTGCTGTGGCCACTGTTTTTATATCCCAGGTTAAAAGGAGGTATGAAGAAAAGCAACAAAATCAGATGCATGTGTTGGACACTTGAAAGCCACTGGATTCACTTTCTTTTACCAAAGGTGATGGCAGGAAAATTATTACAAATTCTATTGCTTACATAGTAGATTTTTGTTTATATTGATGACTTAACTGGGAATTTTTTTTTCTAATGCTGCTATAAAAGATATGGGCATAGAATTCTTCCACTGACAGGTTTTTTAGTGAGGAACTATGTTGTGTGAGCAATAAGCCACATTTACAACTCCAACTTGCACAACTTGATGTACATTCATAACTAGAAGGCTCTGTAAGAATTTTGCTTTTGTTTTCTATAACCCTTAGTTTTATGTCACCAAGATCATTAAATTTATAGCATTAATTCCATATGTTGAAAATGTTGGCAGAAAATACACTACCTTAAATCCCATAGAAAAAATGGATACAGTTAATCCATAAACTTCTTTAACTTTCGTCTTCTAAACTGAGGAAAAGTCCAATAGTACTCAAGTGATTTTACCAGACCCTATTTTTATTGCTATTCACACTGCAATTCCAGAGACATAGTACATATTTCTAGGAAGTACTTATTACCAGTTTCAAATATTTTTTTTAAACCATGAAGGATTTGAATATTGATTCTATAAAGACAAAAAAAAAGCACCAGGATACCAAATGCAATCAATGAACTGTTTCTGACAGCTGATAATTTGTTTGCTAATGAAAATACCTAACTCACCACAGCATCCTTACTAATGTAAATGACTTTGTGCTCTTAAGCAGTGCTTTGTTTAAAGAACATTTTTTGATTGTTTTCCATGTACACATCTTACTGATGGAAACCCTTGGCACTTCTTACATCTACCATTTATGTGGAAGAGTTGTTAAAATTTGGCCTTGTCACCTTCATGGATACTGCTTGTGACTCGGTCGGTATGTGTGTTGATTCACACACTGCTAGTATTATTGGCATGTCAAATCAGAGGAAAGGGATGTCATGGGCTTTCAAACTGCTGCTGCCAAAGTGAACATCTAGAAAATACATGCTACCATGCCCAGAAACTGTAGTCTGACTCACTGGTGAATGTTTTGCTTTGTTTTTCAGATCCTTCGGGTGGGAAGTGGAAGACAAACTTCTACAGATCTTTTGCCAGAGAAGGGCTTCTGAACCCTGTCCAGAGATGCCTGGTCTGAGCTAGGAAGATGTCCCCACATTCTAGAGCTCCTTGTCTTCTTTTCTCCTTTGCCTGTATATGAAGTAGTGTTTTCCACAAACATATGGGATAGACCATAAGACTGTACATGATTTTTGTTTTTGTTCTGGGCTAAGAGGTCAGATGCCTACATTTTTCATTGGCCTTTTAAAACACACATGTTTTTATCTGTATTTTTTTCTAGATAGGTCAAATTTATAAAATAATTCAAACAGCACAGGTTAAAAAAAAAAAAAAAGGTTTTGCATTATATTAAGTCCATCTGTAAATGGAAAATACATTGGTTTGTACTTTTTCAGTGAATCCATTTTCCGAAGCAAAAAAGCAAAGTGCAGGTTTGGAGGTTTTTGAAAGTTGTTGAGAAAATTCTGAATGGCCCTGTGTAACAGTAACTTCAGCTTGACACAGGCCAGTTGTTCTGGTTCTTTATTTCAGGCTTCTTTATTACATGCACCTGTTTCAACTAACTTGTAGCTGTTTCTGAAACTCCTGACTGGACTGCAGCCAGGACGCTCTGCGTGTTCCCACAGTTAATATGATCTAAGTCTTTAGAGGGTTCGTGGGCATGTGGGTAATATGAAAGTCCAGACAGATAAAAGCTTTCCCCTTACCTCTGGTCAAAAGTAGGTTTGCTTGTTTACTTCTGGTCTCTCTACCAAAAAATTTAGGAGAGGATGTTGTTCTTTGAAACTGTCTTCTGCACAGGTTGCACTTAAAGGTCATGAATCCTGAGGAGTTTTACTCCATTTTGTATTTCATTACAAGCAGTTCATGCAATTTTGGACTAGTCTTGTCTGTCCAGTTCCATAGTAAAAAATGTGGGCTCTAATGACATCGACAAATAAAAATAACCAACTAATCTAACAATAAATGCTTTATGCAGCTGAATATTAATGTAGGGATACATTTTCTATTTGCAGTTTCACATTGGTTCTGGGTAAGGTTAGTCAACGTAATGCTTCAATAAGAAAATATTATATGGTCACCTTACTTCTGGGAAGAATTAGGCTTTTGTGAGAGTGTTCTGTGGCTGCGAAGCAAGGAATAGGGTAACAAGCTCTCTGTAGAAGGGTTTACCCACTGAGTTGCATTCTCCACAACTAGTCATCTAACTTTTGTTTGTAATAGCCACGTGCAACAGCAGGCCTCCCTCTCTAGCACCAACCTATACTTTCAGCATGTCCTCAAAAATTAAAATTGGGACAAACCTTCATTAAATTAATTATTCAACTTTCTTCACATAAATTCATTTTAACAAAATAACATTGAGAATCTGTTTCACCACTCTGTGAACCTTTTTTTCTTTTTTTTCCGTAAGGCACAAAGGACATACGCTTTCATGTGTCTCAGGAATATTTTTTAGAAAACTCAGCACATTAGAAAGTAGCTGCACACATTTTATATGATTTTTTTAAAGGATTTGCTCTTTGATAGCAATGGAGATATCAATCAAAAGGAACAGATAGACTTTAACTGCAAGCATGAAGGGAAGCACTTAATGGGGTGTTTTTCCATTCTGCAGCTCTGTGGTTGCATGAAAGCAGAATGTGATACTTGGTGAGATCAGAAAATCAGAACCTGAATCAATAATACTGCAGTTGTTTTGGCAAGGGTCAGTTTAAAGAAACATCACTAAATTGAGATTTAATGGAGTTAAAGGAGAAAAACTGCATTGTAGTTTTAAGAAAAGGTTATTTTATTGCTATTAAGCATTCTTTTCTAATCATTTGGGAGAAAACAGATAGATTCTATCTAAGCTAAAATGCTATAAAACAGTTACTCAGGAAAAAATAGATTTTTCTAAAACCTCCCTAAAATAGATTTTTCTAAAGATTGCTCTAAAGTAAAGTAAATTTGCTTACTGAACTCTACAGGTAATGAGGAATGCACACAACTGGAAGAAAAAGGGAGTGGGCAGAGGAATTGAATAAAAATTTCTAGCAGTGAAATTCAATTTTACTTTTGCATTAAAAGCCTTATCATCTAATTATTTGATCACCTCTGAGCAGAAATCAGGCCAACAGGGGCTGTATTTTGAACTTCACAAACAGCCAATCTGAGATATGTCTGCCCAGGCTAATGGGAATACCTCATTCACTCAAGGTACAAAGGTCTTTGGCAGAAGAAAACCCACTTTTTGCTGTGGGTCACCCTCTGCCAGACAAGTTGGTGGAAGAAGGTTTGCTTTGCCTCCTGTTCTGATCACCAGTTAAAAGGTTTTAAATGGGAAGGTATAGTCTTTGATATTAAGACGATGAGAACTGAAGTGTCCCCTTTTACCAGCTCTGGCTGTGGGAGACCAACAACGAGCAGCTTCAGGCCAGAGCAATTTCTTAGTGAGTCACTGCTGGAGAGGATTGGTAAGACCAGACAAACCAGCCAGAGAGTTCTTGCTTGCGGTCAGTGGTTCCTGCCAAAGATTCACTGGGACCTTAACCTGTGCTTCAGTCTGCAGGCAGCAGTGTGTGCAGAGGATGGAATTTTCTGCCCCACCCCTCCCAGCTATCTTCCTACCCGTGTGATCTTTTCACTTTTTGTTACCTTCTGCTTCACTTAAACAGACTAATCCCTCCTCCCAGTCTCCACATCCATTTTGTTACAGTACTTCCCGACTGGTCCCCTGGCCTGCCCCTCCTCCTTCAATGTTTCTTTTTTTTTTCTCACCGAGCAATTTCCATTTTTCTCTAATAAGACCTTCTTTTGTCAACCTATCCTGATTCTCATAATAATGGAAGCTAAAACATTAGAGGTCTATTTATCATGTGCAGAACTTTAACATTTAGCATCCCATATTCAGGATCATCCTTAAAAACTTAACAGTGCTTTTCTCTGTATTTTAGGAGTAGGTCTTTAGTGTGGGATGCTGAAAAAAATGCAAGACCTGTAGAGTGTAAAAAATTGAAATGGAAAGACTTAAGCAAATATAATATGACCTACTGCTGAATAGAGTACTAGTCTATAAATTCAATCAATTCTAGGTAACCAAAAAGGGTTCTGTCTATTGCAAACTATTTGTGCCTTCACAATGTGAGGCAGTGAGATGATGGTTCAAGGTAGCATTTTTGTTTAGGTTTTTTATATATAGTTGGTTTCATGTTTTACATCCGGTAGAAATTTAAAGCAAAAGAAAACAGAAGCATTTTTATCAAGAGGAACTAGACAACACAGGTCTCCCTTAAAATTTTGTTTCCCCCCAAAAAATAATGTCCCAGAACCAAGCTCTTCCTTATCTGCTGCTTTTCTGGCCCTGTGACTTGTAAATTCCTGTGAGTACAGAGCGGATTTAGGAGAGAATGACGTTCTCACACAAAATATTATTAGTTCAGATGCTCAGGGTGCCTGAGAAACAGCTCTGTGCAAACACCCCTGGCTGCAGATCTTTTCTCTTAAACAGTTGTTTGAACAACTAGGATATTATTTATATACATCTATCTATCTATCTATCTATCTATCTATCTATCTATCTATCTATCTATCTATCTATCTAATCTATATATCTATATCTATATCTATATCTATATCTACGCTCTTTCCTTCACCTTGAGAATACTTTGTCCATCCATGGGCAGTAGTCTGGAGATGCCTAATTCACTGGTTTGATTTCACATAAAATTTTTGAGTTTTTCCTATATAAGCATATCATCTGCAGGTTTTGCTAAAAACAGCAAGGAGCAATGACCCTTCTGTTTGTGCAAACTGAGAATGTTATGTAGTAGAGAAAATGAGAAACAATACACCTCCTTCTGTCTCCAGCCCTCTGACACGCTCAGAGATCTCAGTGACATGAAGTATGCATAATTAATCAGCAAACACTCTCTGAGTACACTTTTCAGCATGTTTGCCAATGGGAGTCTGCAACCTGCTACTACGCAATTCCTCCTGGCAAGGTCAGGGATCAAATAACAGGTGGCTTAAATGATACAGCAGTCAGATTAGAAGACTTGTTTCAAAAGGACATGTTACCTTGTCTCCCTGTGTCTCTAGCTCTGTTGAAGGAACGGCTTCTTATTTGATGAAAAAAAGCTCATAAAGGTGGTCTGATGAAAACTTTGTTGAGACAACCATCTTTAGGGCAAGAGTTTTATCTGAAAATATTATCCTATTTTATTTATAGACCATAAATAATTGCATCTCTCTGTCTGTTTGTGTGTGTGTGTATGTATTTACGTATGATTTAGTGATGTTTTTCTTTCCTTTCAAATACATCAATAGTCTGTTTCATAACAAAAATAGTCTTAGAAAATGAGAATTCTGTGTCTAAATTGTATCCATATTAGTAAGGTTATTTACTGAGATTTAGACTATGTTTAGCTTAACATCATGTCTTCTACAGTAGCGGGTAGATGGGACCTTCTAGTGACCTCCCAAGAGCTTCTTCACCAGACAACCCAGCTATGCCTTTCTCTGCACTCCAAGATGACAGAAGGATGTGCTTCGTTCACCCCAGCCCATGGAGCGCCCACACTGGTGCAGGGAAAAGATGTGAGTGGGCAGGAGCAGATGAGAGAAACTTTACTGACCATACCTACCTCTGCCTGTGGCACTTGGGGAGGACAGAGGAGTATTAGGTGGAGCATTGATGCTGGGTCTCGAGCAGGATAAAGAAGAGATTTTTATTGTTTGACTTTGTTTCACACTACTCAAACCCATCTTCCTTATATCTTGCCATTGAGGGACTGAGCCTGTGGACAGCTGAAATAGCACTCATAGTAAAGGAAAATAAAGAAGGCCCTCAGCTCCCTGAGGAGCTGGTGTCCAGGATCTGCTCAGTTAGGAAGAAGAGAGCACTGGAAAGGCAGTCTTGTGATAATGGAGTGTGTGTTGGAGACAGACTATGCAATCCAAGCCAAACATTTTAACAATTTCTGTAAGGTCCAGATTTTCCTCACTTGGCTCAAATATACAGTCAGGCACTGACCTGGAGCAATGAAACTCTTATAGGCAAATTGGGAATCAATGGGAACAGTGCCTAGTAAAGGTTGGTTGAGTGAGGAAGTATAAGGGAACAGAAAATATACAGTAACAGTATTCTCTTTCTGCAGTTAAGGGATTTCCTGAGTCAGAGGACAAGCATCTGTCCTCCACAACTTTTTTTAACAGTTCCATCCAACTGCACATTTGCCTCCTTGTCTTTCTGTGGTGACAGATAGGGGAAAGGGGAAAGGGGAAAGGGGAAAGGGGAAAGGGGA
>PYHW01010678.1:4906536-4916948 GCA_013186435.1 Turdus rufiventris
TTTCCTTACTGAATGAGTAAGGAGCATAAGAAGACATTTTGCAGCAATATTGAAATTAAATCAGGCTGCAGCTGACATTAAATTTGAGACTTCGAAATGGTTAGTGATTTCATGTACTTCATGAAATTAGTACTGCAATAAGAGATCACAGTAGAATTTTACTACAGAAAGACCAACAATGGCAGTTGAAATACTTACATTTTTATGGGAACCTTGTCAAAACAATAGCAAGTTTAAAACAAACAGAAAATATTAATAGAAATTATTAGCATTTGGAAGGACCATCTTTTCCACAAATTTAATTGTAGTTTATAAGACTATTTCCATCTCTAGAACAGTTTGTACTGTATTTTCTGGCTATCTTCTGTATCACTTTGCTAGGCTGTGTCTTACCACTTTTACAATCAAGTCCTTGGTGTAGCTTTACAATTTCTATGATGAAGGTGCAAAAAATCAAAGGCCTGCATCTCTTCATCGTTCCCTTTGATCTTTCAGGTTCATGCCTGTATTGTGTTATACACCAAGCTGATGGGTCTTAGGCTGAAATTTAAATTACTGAAGTGTAAACAGCCTTATCTTGACACCTAAAAGTCTTGGTCTTCCTTTTGGATCAATGGAAAAAGAATAGGTACTACTAAGATATGATTCATCTTATCCCAAAGCAGGTATCTAAAATAAGACAGATGAACTACACCTTAAAACTGTTTGTTTCTGTCTGATTACTATAAGGGGAGCCTGGGGACATAAATTCAGATGTACACAAGTCCATGTTTGCTTCAGTGAATGCCACTCTTGAGAAAATTAGTTTAATGCACGGATACCATGTTTTCAAAACCATAAGGGTTTCAATAGCTGCCATTGTTTTCCATATTTCATTGGGAAGTACTAAAAACTTCTTTACATCATAAGATATGTTTACAGTCTATAGTACAAGCACACATGAATAGGTTCTTCTTGAGTTCCAAGCTGTAAAAAGCCACATGACAAGGGCAGCATATTGCCAAATGCCAGCTAATACACCCTGGAAAGGTTTCCTAATTTAATTCCCAAGCTGGATGAATTCTGTTAAAAACAAATACAGTTTACGTACTTGAAAATCAGGATAGCATTTGGTAATATCTTTCCATTTCTATTTTGCAACAATCTACTTGTTGTTAGTAGCTCAATTAGGATACTTACATTGTTTCATAATTGATTTAATGAGGAGGATAATTTAAATGCAATATGTTGAGACAAATAATTAACTACTGTGGGTTTTTTTGGAACAATGATTAATGATGCTGTCCTAGATCCAAATGCATGTTCACAATGATGCATTCATAGGGATGTGACAGGTGATAATAAATGTGTTAACATTCAACTATTGTACTCCAGTATGATCCAAGCAGGATTTCCTCTTACTGCATAGTTTACAGTAAACTTTACTACAAAGCTGAAATAGGGAAGACTACTCCATTGACTGGTAGACTGCTGTAATTTTTGCTGTCTTGAAACCCTTAATTTTATAAATCCTATCTTCCACCAAAATGAGCTTTGAGCTAATGTAGTTTAAGGGAATTAAAGGGAGATTTGCCCTGAAGGTCTTTAGCCTCACAAATGGCACAATATGCAGTTATTTTAGGCTAACTTTAGCAGCATTTAGTGCACCTTGTCACACAACATGCATAATTATGAATATTGTACTCAGTGCAGCCTCTTCCTGTCTTCTGCATAAAACTGAAAGTGTTCTCAAGCTTTGCATAGGAGATCTGGAATTTCAAGGGAGCCAGGGTCTTGGTTGGATCAGCGGGTCTCACTTGTCTTAAGGATAAACTCAAATTCATTTGAGAATGACACAGTGATCCAATGCTAATAAAATCCTCCAAGAAGTCATTTGGAGTTTTCTGTTTCAGAGTTGCATCAGCAGATGCAGGACAAAGTTTCAAGGCTAAGTGCTGATCTGCATGGAAGGAGATAGAACGTGAGGGTGGTTGTGCTGGCTAGAGAAAACAAGTATGAAGTATAAAATACAGATACAGAAGCATCTATTTAATGTCCAGTTGCCATAAACAGGCGGATGAGTCTCTTGTTTGGTAAGCAATTACACTGATTAACAAAATGTGAGATTTGTGAAGCTGCAAACTGTTGATAATTTTCCTTAGAATACAAAAGAGGACATCTCAAAAATGTTTGGGTTAATTAGTGAGTGATGATTTTTCTGGCTCTGTGGAGGCTTGGTTTTCACAATGAAATTAATTTCCCCTTTCCATTTATTAACATATCTACACCTACACACTATTTAATTATATATACTCACAAAAATTTGGTGCATATCTCTGCGCAGGCTCAAGGCCCAGCTTTTGAAAGTATGCTTGATATCCATATGAGTGCAGTTGAATTGTATAATAATGCCTATATACTTTAAAGACGTGCACTGTGGCCAAAACATGTCTGCTTGCATTCCTCATTTCACTTAAGTGACTTTTCTCATGAGAAGGTTTTGTTTGTATTGCTGCAGTTGGTACAAAAAGGAACTGCATGCCAAAAACACCCCCTAAAACACAGTAGAAAAGATCCTGAAAAGACCTCTGCCACCTGTTTTAGTTCAGATATTAAACTAATGTTTAAAATACTTAATAAGCCTCTAGAATTTAACAGCACCAGTTTGCAGCTCAGGAACTCATGATTCTGAGGGGTGAAGGCTCTTTGTGCAAGCAAAGAAACACCAGAAAAGTAACTGCACAAAGTAACCTTTTAAAGAACAAATGTAGAAAAGTGACATTTTATGTCTTCATTGAGGAACTCTGTAGAGTCAAACTGAAGCAATATGGTCCACCACAATTTACTTGGTTTATTTACTCACTACTGTAAAATTCCTGGTGCAGTTCTTGTTGGATTTCCTCAGGAATGTAGAGTTCAAATATACTAGAGAAGCACAAACGTAGTCTTAAATAACTTCAGTCAGTTTGCACAAGATTTTTTAAAACAACTTTAGTCAGTTGATTTTTTTCTGCAACTCTAAAACCTGTTGATTTCAGCTTTACTCTGTTAGATTTTGCATTCTTCTGCAATCTCACGAACACATCACAATCATTGTAAATGTTTTCACATTGAAATTAAAGATGTAAATGAAGTGCTTCGGTTTCTGTCTGGTTTTAGTTACAATGTCTGTTTGTTGACATCTCACATGAAGGCCTGCTGTGTCTCTGGCTCTGTCTACTTCATTTCCCCTCTAATTAGGCTTTGCCCTCAATTAAGTTAATGATGCAACTTTTCCTATAGATCATTTGCCCCTTCAATCAATTAGCGGAATATGAAGGGTGCATCCCTCTTTGGCTTTGGATTTGCCTGCCTCAGGGCAGAGTGTTTAGTTCACAGAAGTACTCAGGCAAAGCAAGCTGTTTGCTCTGAAATATATAACCTGACTAAATTAGGGCTCACAGAAGTATGATCTTGATTAAAACAGAGGAACCAACCAACCAAAAAAAATCCCCAAACCCCAAAACTAGACAAACCTCAATTATTTATGACAGTATTGAAATAGTTACAGCAATCTGGACCAGCAGAAAAAATTATAGAAATTCATCAGATATTAAATAGCAAATATTTTTGAGTGCATGCTTTCATGGCCAAAAGAAGAGCAAGACTAAGTAGTGGCTTCCCACATGTTCTTTCTTCTAGATTCCTGCTTTCCTTAGGTTCCATCACTGAGTGTTTTGATTGAAATCCTCCCTTTCTTAAGCATTTTTTTTACCTCCTTCTCAGTGAAACAACTCAGTTGGCAAAACTTAGCAGCAGAAAGTGCTCTTCAATGTCCCCTGCTGCTACGCTGTGAGCTTGGTTCATGACCACATTCCGTTTAATTTCCCATGGCCAAAATCAGTCCACCCCTGGTGTGGTGTAATCCCACCTTGCTATCCTAACACAGTCATGGGCTTGTTGCTCATGCTTGCTCTTTTAGCTTCACCATCCAGTGCACTTCCAAATGCAGCCCATCTCATATTTTTCCTTACAGATTCTTTAAGTCCCACCAAAGAATAGTTGTCTCTGCATTGGTTAGCTCCACATCATTACTCTACCGTTCATTTCCTTGCTTTCCTACCTCAATTTTCATCTTTCCTTGTTTTTGTTTTTTTTTTGGTTTTTCTGTTGTTGTTTTTGTTGTTGTTGTTGTTGTTGTTGTTGTTGCTTTTTGGGTTTTGTTTTTTTTTTTTTTACTATAAAATACTACTATGAAGTACTTGTACATATTATTCAATTAAACTTACCATTTCTGCAATATATTCTGTCTCTTATCGTATTTCTACATTTCCTTTTTCCTCTGGAGGAAGCAAAATAAGCCCTGCATCCCCTCCTTTGATGTCTATATGCCATATATCAGCTCTCATTTCTTCTTATTTCCAGTCTGTTTGCTTCACAGACTTAGCTTCGGTGATAAAAGAAGGTGTGATTTTTACCTTCAGGTAACTAACAAGCAGGAGCTGTCCTGAGGTGAAAACAAAGTAAAGATCAAAGCCTGTTAGTTTTACCACAAGGTAAACTTGCTGAGGTCAGCCATACACTTTGGCCAGGAGCTGACCTCAGCAAGTTTACCCGGTGGTAAAATGACAGAGATTGCTCTTCACTGGGTTTTCATACTGCAATCTACTCTGCCTTTTAATTATTAAATTTGGGGTAAAATAATTTCCCTCTTTTCATTAAGCAAGGGAAGCCCTTCTTCTCTTTTTCACTTTTTCTTAGTCATATCTCTTAAACTGCACATCACATAATTCTCTTTACTCATAAAGGATTTTTATCTATAAATAATCCTCTTTCTAAAACCAGATAACTCCTAACTAGTCCTGGCTTTTTCTTTTCTTTTTTTTTTTTTTTCTTTTTTTCTCAGTTGTTGACCTCCAGTTTGTTTGGATTCATTGTCTGGTTTAGAAGACAATCTTTGGGTAAAGTGATCTGCCTTGGTCTGTGCTTGTTCACAACTGTGCACACAATCCCCCTTATATACAAATGATCCTTAGGACAACAGGGAAAAGAGGTCCTTACTTAGCAGCCTCCCTTTTAACACTAGCTAAAAAAGAGGATGTTAACATTGTCCAATGCCTGTTATAAATTATTTTTCTTTAAAAAAGAAACCAATCACTCGTAGTTAGAGTGGGAATGTGCACTGAAGAATCTTGAAATACTAAAGACTGTAGAGGCCATAAAGGCAGCTCTAGAAGGCAAACCCAGCAGCAAACAGGGAAGATTCTTACCTTGCAGATGCTGGGACATATGCCCACCAGAACTTTATAACCCTGAGGAAAAGCTTCTTGAGTCTTAATTTAGCCATGGTGAATTCAACCTAGGTATCAAAATATGCCAGCACCAAGCCTAGCAGTACAACACACCAGAGCAGGAAGTTTCCTTCACCTGCCCAACGCCCTTGGCAAGATGCTTCATCAGCTAGAAAGCATCAGGATTTCCCCTGGACAGAAATATTTTATACTGACAGATGGCAGGGTCATGTTTTATGTTTGATTGTATAGCCTGAAGAAGAAAAGCCTTGAGCTGTATCTCAGAACAGAAAATCAAATTAAGCAGTTATACAGTATCCTTATTATCCAGCTTCGCTAGCACCTTCATGCCTGCCCTGGATGGACATAAACGTGTCCACCTTCATAACAGGGCATTGTGTAAGTGGCTCACTTTTCCTTTCAGTACTCAAATGGCATTCTCACCCTACAGAATTTCCCTATGGAAATAGGCAAATCTAAATTATACCCATTTTACTAAGTGGGGGGGAATAAAAATACAACACAGAAGATAACTTGTCTGAGATCACAGAGCAGGCCGTCTTCAGCACTGGCGTGAGCCCAGAACTACTTGCTGCCCATCTGAATTCAATCCCCTGTGCAACTTCTACTGTAGGATCCTATAATGGTTTCAGCTGAAAGGAACCTTTAGGATCATCTAGTTCCAAGCCTCTCACCAGGACACATTGCAGAGACACCATGTGAATGCTTCAACTGACTTCAGTCTAGAAATGCAAGAGAACTGGGGTTTGCTTTTTTGGGGGTTTTGTTCATAGCATGACATCTGACTCCTCTGAACTGTTTGGTTGTATTCATTTACCACCTTTGCAGCACACATTTCAGTACACTCCGAAGCATACAGTGTATGTTCAAAGTTCACCTTGATATAGCACATCATTCTTCCAGTGGTAAAAGTGCTATCTCTCTGTTGGTTTAAATCTAATTTGCATGTCAAGAGACAAGCAAAAGAAGACAACATTTTACCATGTTTTGAATAAGCAGATAGCCAAATGCTCTTTTTTCAGATAACTAGGAAATAAGTAATTTATTTACTTCACATACATATTTAAATATGGTCATTTTTATAAAGCAAGTGTGTCTTTAAATTATACTAAACATACAGTATTTTTTCCTATCATAGTTCCATGATATAGCCTTACAAAGAATGACAAGGGCATGTTCTTAATACTTATACAACGCCCACAAATTTCTTAGGGGAAATTGAATAAAACACAGGGCAGCGTATAAAACTGGATGTCTTGAATCAGCAATTCAAGAGAAACTAGTATCGTGCAACATTTATTTGAACACATATTTGACATACCCTGTCCATGGAAACACAGCATTTTGATGAACAGGTGTTTACCACCTCAGACATCCGCTGTCTTAATGAGTTGGGTAAGCAATAAAGATAATGCAATCACAGTTATTGCTAAACATTTAAACCAAAGGGGTCAGAATGGCCAAGGATAGGATTCATGTCAACCAAAATAAAGTGACAAGTCTGAGCTGAATTTTTTTGGGCTCTTTATGTTTGCAAAGGGAAGTCATAGACATGTCCAAAGGGCAGATCCTGCCTTTGTAAGACCAATGACTAAGAGTAGTGGAAAGAATTCCCCAGGGAAGGTGGCTTTTTCTCTTGATTGTCAAGGGCCTCTGATGACTAGACCAGGATCATTCTTTCCACATGCCTTTCAAAAGCAGAAATTCAGCTCTGATCCTGAAAGTGCAAAATATACAAATTTAAGCACTTGGCTAATCCTAGCAAATTGGATGATCCTCTTGGAGCATTTACAATCATCATGCAGATGTATGACTGATTGTACATTTAGAGACTAAAATAAGCCTTCATCAACATGTTCTGAGGTCTGGTTTGCCATACCTATCTAGAAACTCAACCGTGTCTGTGACTTTCTAATTTTATGATGTGGATTCTAACTGGGAAAAAAAGTATAATCAGTTGCATAGACACAATGTTTTTAATTTCTAGTAGCATAGAAACCTTTGGTTTGAGTAAGAATTTGTTTGAAATAACTTGACAGCTGGATTTTTTAAAAATCTAATCTACTCTGGAAAAGCAACAAATTAGCCATGATGACATCCCTCAACCAAACACTTCAAAGTAAATTTTGCTTATAATATGAAAAAGCTCTCTTCAGAAAACAACTGTGTGGACACAATGGGAAAGGACCAAAAGTAAACCTTTGCCTTAGTTATATTGCATCAAAAGGGAAAAACAGTGTGTAACATGGTGGATGTCCAACCAGGTGCTTCTATCCAGTGCTGTGATGTAGAGAATTATGTGTCAGTGAGAAAGCATATACATCTTGGAGGAGTACATTTAATTGATTATTCTTTGTGACATTTTTATGTCATCGCATTGCACTGATTTTAAATTACATCAAGAATTCAAAAATTTATTGAGTTACAGCTATCAGATATAAATGGCAAGAAAATAGCACTACTAAAATTAAATGAGAAGAAATGAGAAGAAAAACAACAAAACTATTTCATGAAATTTTCATATTTCTTTATATTTGAATGTTTCCTTCCTCTTACAGAAAGGAAACAGAAAGAAGAAGAATGAAAGGGTTTGTATAAAAAAAGAAAGCATATAAATAGTGAGGAAACCTTCACCATATGACTGTCTGTATGAAAGTTTTTTTAAGTGAGAGAAAAGAAGTGCATTTCCTCCCTCAAAATAGCCAAATTATGTGACATGAAAAATCAATAAACAAATAAACAACTGGAATCTGTTTTGATCAAGCAAAATTTGAAAGTTTTATTGATTCAAATAAATTCAAAACATTTGATGAGTAAGGAATGTGAAAGCTAATATCTTGTCCCAGGACAAAGGCCCTAAAGTTGAAATAGCTTTCCTCCTCCTGAGCTATTCTCTCATCTGTGCAAGGAGTACTTCATTTCAACTACACCGCTTTTTTTTTTTATTCTCCTAGTAATCATAAAATCCCCCCTGCTTTTCTCTTTGTCTTCCTATTCAAGAGGGGATGTGTGCATTCTCTCTCACCTAGACAAGTCGGAGTTCCGTACCTGCTTTTCTTCTTTCCTAACACTTCAAAGAGTGCTCATGAAAAAAAAAGGAATAATTAATAATTACTTTCCTGTGGAACAGGGAGTTGGAAGAATGAAAATAAGTTTTTGAAAATTAGTTGCAATATATTTGAGATTATTTGTTCATCTTCTGTTGCTTTATCTATGGAGAAGTAACTCTTTGTCTACCATTTAGGTCAATATAACATTCCTTCCAGAGTCTGAGACATGCTCTGTGTTGTCTGGACATGGAACCCTGAACACTGAACACCAGCATCACTGGTGAAGAAGGCTATCTATCACTGTGCTGCTGTGTGCTACACCACACATCAGAAAGCCTAAAGCCCTGTCAGTGACATCCTTCTCCTCCCCCAGGTGGAGTCCACTGAAGAAAATGTGCAGAGGTAACAAAGTGTACAGACCACAATAGCTAGGAAAGTCTCTTTGTAGAAGAACAGATAATAATAATCGGTGTCTGGAAATCATAATGAATGCAAAAAGAAACAAAAGCTGAGGCAACGACTTTGATGTTATGAAGAGGGAATGTTTCGTGATTTGGGCTTTTTTGCTTTTTTAAAAAAATATTTTCTTCTTCCCACCATAACCCCATGTGTCTTGTCTGGATTTTGTTTCAGTCAGCTATTTGGCACCTATGTGCACATTTCAGCAATGTACAGTACTGTATTCCTTTCTGCAGCCTTGCTCTGTGGGACAGATGTCCAAGTTTTGAAGTGTCTGAGGACTCCTGGGTCAGTAATTCTGGACTAACATCTAGGATTCAGGCAGAAGACTACACTTTTCACTATAGTCCCCAAAAAAACAGAATGGCATAATTAAAAATGGAAAATAATGACTAGATACATATTTCCACCAGCTGCAAGTAGACAGCAAAAGACTATTTTCTTCCATATGTTTCAACTTTAGAAAATGACAGGTGGCAATAGGGCAAAAGGAAAAGAACGAGTTCAGTGCCCAGAGCCTCAGTGGGGCACTTGTCCCCAAACACTGAAAATGGTGCTTTATAAAAAGTTTCCTGTCCCAACCAATGTAATCCTTAGTCATCCCATCTCAGATTCAAAACAATAATTTTATATAGCTGTTTAAGAGGGCAAAGACCACTTACAAGGGAAAAATAGTATTCATTTAGAAGTTTTAATAGTCAAGCTCATTTAAAGTACTTTATTTAGTACTGGCCAGGTACATTAATTCTGAAACATTCATAAAGATTCTTCTCATGAACCAGGAAAAAAATGAAGGGTGTTTCTTTTTATTATTGTTGGGTAACCATGATTCCAGTTCCACTTACACAATTTTTGTTGCTTATCAGAGAGGAATAATTATGCTTCAATGTAAAAACAACTGTAAAATAATTTTTTGAACAGTTTTGTTTCACCTCTGGACCTCTCTGCTCTTACCAAAATGCCATCAGGGAAGATTAAACACATAGCTTTGAGGAAAATGCATGCAAACTTGATAGTGGGTTGAAAGAAGAAATCAGCCACAAACTATATGGAGAATATTGAAAATTTTTAGGCAATTGTTGAAGGAAACTATTTTACTTAACTTTGTACAGAACTACTAAAGAGAAAACAATGTCAATATAAATATCACCTTAAGTACTGTTCATTACATTTTCAGGGCAGTTGAAGTACCACTTTGAGGCAAAGCATTGTTTTAGTTCAGGAAGAGTCATGATGGTAACCTTTGATCTTTATTTCCTATAGTTAATACCATAATAATTCCTTTTATCTCATCATGTCTATACACATTCCTAGGACTTAAAGCCAGTGGTTGTGCAAGAAATTATTTGTAGTTGAAATGAAGTACAGTAATTTCACGAATATAAGCCGCACGGACTATAAGCCGCATCTCTGGGTATTGGCAAACATTTCGGTTTTTGTCCTTAAATAAGCCGCACCCGAATATAAGCCCATCTGTCGTTCACAGCGAGGACCCGTGTGCAACAAAGTTGCCAAATAGTAACAGAATCGCGGCATGGCGGGGGTTTTACTGGTTCGGCTAAGGCTGTGCAGGCTTGCCCCGCTCAGGGCTGCTGACGGGGCCAGGACGGAGCCCCTCCCTCCGCTCCCATGG
>PYHW01010678.1:4917317-4965849 GCA_013186435.1 Turdus rufiventris
CCGCCCCTGAATGTAAGCTGCATTTCCGGTGTGGGAGCAAAATTTTAGTTAAAATGGTGCGGCTTATATTCGTGAAACTACTGTACTTGGATGATGAATCAAGAGGTTTTATACTATACTAACTTGTGATAAATCATTTTAATGCTGTTTTGCTCTCTCCAGTACTGCATAAACTCCTGTTCACACCAGCATATAAAAGACAATGTATGAACTATTGTCTGCTTATTTATTTAAATAAATTTACCTTTTGGGTAAAGAAGGCCTTTTCTTATGTGTCTGTGTTGTATTAAGCACAATCTGAGTACTGAAGTAGTAAGTAAATGGGAATAAACAAAAGTGAAATGAAAGAAAGTTTGACCAGTTTTAGTTGGAAAAAAAACCCCACTTTTCCCTAAACTGGAGAACTACAAATGGGATCAACCTCATCTAACGTTCATCTTACATTAAAATAATTGTATCTAAAATAGGTCAACAGAATCATTGTCTGGGAATGTTTCCTTGTTGACAATAATAAGAGCCTAAAATGGCTAGGTTGGACGTAGACATCAATATTATAGATAAGGAAATGTTTCCTAATCTAAATTATTCCCTACAGACCACATAGGAGTTTTAATGTTATGATGCTGAAATTGAAATAGTTTCTTCATGGTACTTGTGGTCCATACAGCCTGATTACCAGAAATGCCAAATGTTCACAATTCCTGCATATTTCTGAGTTTAACTGTGTAAAATCAGTGTAAAAATCATCCTCATCAGGGCCCTTTCCAAATGAGATGTACACATCTGCCCAAAGGCAGTCTGAAGCCCAAGACTGTAACCAGGAGTGATTTGGCTAAAACATTTGTTGAAACACTGATCAGGAAGAGGAACAGGAGGTGGAAAGGTGCTATGTAACTACCTGGCCACCTTGCCATCATGAGACATGGACAATTCTTCAACATTATAGCAGCACAATGGGGTTACAATGGGGGTCTTTTCTCTCCTTCCACTCCAGCCACTTTCCTCCCTGCTGGGGAATTTTCCTCCTGCATAGTCAGTACCAGTAATCCTGTTTACAACAGTGGGTTTTGGACAGTTTCCATCATTATTCATTTTAATAGGTTCAAAACTACAGAGGAAAGTAAAATTAAGCGCAACTATAGACAGAGCTGTCTCTAGAATGTATTCACTCTTATGATAAAGGGTAAGCACATAGAAATAGTCCTTAGAACATGAGAAACATAATCACATTTCAGGCACATAATTGTGCCTCTGTTGCACTTTGATGACTTATTATATTCAATAAAGTCATTTTGTTTTTCTGTGAATACAAGCCTGATGCATATCTGTGAATTATCCTCACAGAATATCCTTCCAGAAAAAGAATGCAATCAAAATCAATGTAATGCCTGATTAATAACACAGAAACTTGTCCAGCAGCCAAAATAGTCTCAGTGAGTCCATATGTCCATGTATATATAGAGAGAGACATATGTAGATACACATACTCGCCTATTACTCTTATCATATTTGTTCCTGTTAAAAAATTTATGAGTCAGTACAGGAACAAATAGACAAGTGGAAGAGATAAATCAAATAAAAACATGAAATGTGTTTCTTGTACAGCTAACTATGCACAGTTAGAAATTATGCATACTTCTCAGAAAGGGCCATACACAACTCATGTCACACATAGCATTGACATCTATGCAAGTTTTGAACAAAAAAATAGGAGTAGATGACACCAACTATGAACCACATTTGTTCTTGATTATATTTGCAGTGTCATTTTGATTCAACCCTGAATATAAACTTGGTGTAAAGAATTGTTTTAACTAAATATGGACCAAAGGTTGACTCTTGCAAACTTTCACAGCAGAATTGTGCTACTGATAGGCATCTGATCCTGGTTAATTCAGATTGCAAGGCAAACTCCATGTCCACAGGAGTTTCCTTAGCAGTAGGTTTAGGCATTCTAAATTTAAATCAAAAGTGAAAAGGTACTTTGGAAAAATTCTTCCCCTGATGCATTTGTCTCTTATGTCAAAGTAATGTAAAATCCAGGACTAATTTGTTGTGATATTATGCTGTAATATTTCCCTTGGCTTGTGTCCCTTTTTATTTAATTAAATGTCATCAAAGATTTCACTGTCAGACTAAAACATTTGTATTCTATTTTTTTATATCCTAATGGAGTCAGTGAAGAAATAAAAAGTGGAAGTGCCATAAGAAGTGCTTTCTTTTAAACATTTTATGACTGTGGACTGTCTGTAGGTAATTTAATACACTCTTTGCCTTTCTTGATATATCATGTATTAAAAGATCACCAAGATTAATTTAGATTCAAATGAAACATTGGATCCAGACCCATTTTTGTTGTTCTCTTTTCATTCCTTGCATTATATGATTACCTTGTGCATTCCTGATTTGCATGTAGGTCAGCCTATTTCAACTTAACTCCATTGTCTTAATGGAGGCTGAAAGGGAAGAGGCTTTCACTCAGCTGCCCAATCTGGTTTTCTTTTATGCTCTCCAGGATTCACAGGAGGTATGTGTTTGCAGCTGGAACAAGCTTTGCAGAGATACGGCACAAAGCAAACAGCATGTGCCTCCTCACATCGCTCTGCTGGCATGTTTTTACTCAGGGGTAACATCACCAGCATGGAGGAGATCACTGTTGCTGCCTGTTGGAACCATCAGAATGAGTGCCAAGTAACATTCTCTGTCCTACCACACACACCTTTCCATTGAGACCAGAGTGACACTACCTCCTTCCATCACTTCATGCTTACAGGATCCATATTCTGGATTTGAACTGGCTACCAAGGACTAAAAGGTTTTTTTGTTACCATTACTGATCTCACAGGTAATATTGCATGTTGGAAAATGGCTTTAAATTGGCCATTTGAGTACCATGGCAGGAAGAGTCCTAGATGTTGCATGCAGCTGTGATAAAACAATAATCTAGGGCATTTAATAGCATGACTGTGCTCTTCTAAAAAGACTTGCAAGTATTGAGGAAAGCAGGGAAAATTTGCGTTCACAATTCTAGTACTACTCTTAGTCCATGTTCCTGTTGATGAGAACAGATGCCTTCACATGAGCTGTTCTTAACTGAAGTGAGCTCAGCAAAAATGGGGTTTGTTGGGAGTAACAAGAAAAAAAACAAACATGCAATGTCATTTGTACTTGGAGACAAACAAGGTAAGATCAATTGATTCCCACGCAATAAAATTTGGCTTGACCCAATCCAACATGTTCATGGTCCCCCTTCCCTGCAGTCCTTCCTATTGTTATCTCACAGGCTCCATTGCCTCATTTTGAAGTCAGGTACCTGCAGCTCACTTGCTAAAGAAAACAACTGAGTTGCTTGGTGATGGGTAAGGAAGCAAACCATGAGATTGGCAGTCATGGCAACCTCAGGTAGGGTAAAGGAGTAGATGTGGAGGTCCGGAAAAGGGAAGTAGAATGAGAAAGAGGTAGTACTGACCACAAAGAAAACTGTAAAATCAGCAAGGAAGAGTGTTGTCATGCTTTATTTTCTAAAATTAAAAGCAAAAAGAAAGATAAGTAAAAATATTTAAATTTCATCAGACAGATTAGAAGTCAGTGGCATAGGTGAATGCTATAGGCCTAGCATTTATGTCTGGAATGTCTGTGGATGAAATTTTCCCTTTTCTAACAGATCTTGAAATTATCTACAATGATAACCAAATTCACATGAATATTGCTTAGAGCCTCGACGTTCAGAAAATATGGAAATAAACTAAGTACAGATTGTGTTGTTTTACTCTGCATTAAATATTCAATGTCCCTTCCAATGATTTAATTTAATGTGAGAAATATCAAAATTTATCTGCCTCTTAACAACAGATTTCAAGACATTAAGGTTTTTGTAAATATTAAAGGAGTCAGACAGGCCTATACTTTTCTGTATCTGTCACATTATTAATGGGCACAGTCTCATGAACTGTTTACTTGAGCAAATGTACATATGTGCATAAGAGAAAAGGAGCCATTACCAATCAAAGTTTCCAGCAAGAGGATTTTTATACTTCTGGAGAAATTAACTTGAACACAACAGTGTACTTTGATGGTTTGGTTCAGACAGACAAGTGATTCAGAGCATCTTTTTATTTATTTATTTTCCTCCTGGTACTCAGTATAGTTGGGCAATTAGCAACAGTTAAATAGCTGCAACATTACCAGCACTGAATAATTTACTAATTGGCAGAACAATTCCCATCTCTTCCATTTGACCGGATATTTATTTTATGTGTGTGCTTGATATGCAATATTTACTCCTGATAAATTGGGGGAGGCAAGTGTATTTGCTTTTGCTAAATCAGGAGTAGCAAAACTTGTGGTTGAAGTTATGATTAATATTAATATGACATTGAAATGGAAATAGAGAAACACTTCCATACTTCGGTTTTTTTGGTCAAATGTGAGATGTCATTTGTGCTCTGCACTTTTTAATCATGATTATTAGCTATGAAATGAAAAAAGATTAAAAGTTATAGGTCTCAAAAAGTTCTTCAAAGGCTTTTTATCCATCTGTCAACTTTTATTGTAGTTTTTCTGTTCAGGTAGTTTAAAACATTTTGGAACATTGTTCCTCTCACCATTTTTTCTCTTAAAGAAAAGATTTTAGAAGTGAAACTCTAAAAAAGGGCTAAAATGATGAGCTCTTTGTAAGAATACATTTGTAATACAACTTCTGTTTATGTAATATGGACAACCTATATTCTGGTCATGTGGTTTTCAAAGAGGAAACTTTTATTTTCCTCATTTGGTATGAAAACAGTATCAAAGTGAACATGGTTTGCTCTCAATTTCTTTGCAATATCTGATCTTTGTAAGTAATCTATAAAGACTTAAGCTGTAGGACATGCAGGATACTCAAGTTACAAGTGCCCCAGGGTCTTAAGAGATTTTGTCTGTGTCGTAGAGTTGAAACAGGGAACATGTGAAGTTTAGTGATTGAAGTCTTTCAGTTTTGGCATTTTAAAGGTGGCAGTGCCATTATGAGTGGGGACTACATTCTATCTGCCTTACATTAAGATTTATTTGTCATCGTTATCTATGATGTCTTCAATTGCTGGTCACTCTGATAATATCCCAAATAGAAAGAATTCTGAGTAATTCAACACCCAGTGATGTTCTGTCCAAATAAATGGATCTCTCTTCTCTTTTAACATTAAAACATAATCCAACATTCAGGAACAATTTCAATTATTTTTAAAATATGAAATAAAAAATAATTCAGTGGTGATAGAAAGCTGTTTGAAAAGCAGCAAGCAAAACTTTATTTTAAAATATTACCTCAGAAGTATTTTGATTGGTTTCAATGGAAGAAAAGCAGAAGTTTCTCCAGTTGTAGATGTATATACTTGAGAGGCTTAAAAATGTAAGTCACAGAGAGAAGCCCAGCTGGTACAAATCAGCAGGGTTATTGAGGCTGGTAGAATGACAGGAGGGTTTCACCTCCTCAGCATCTGGTCCTCCTACAAAGTGAACTGCTGATGATTCAAAAGGTATAGAACATTTGTACAAGCAAGGGAGACACCTTCCGTGTGCATCTCATTAAAAGTTTGTGGCTTTAATTAAAGTGAATTCAATGTCTATCTGACAGGCAAGATTGACAGAACAGGAAACTGATGTCTTCCATTAGCCCCAGAGTAGATAAAAGCAAAGGCAGGAAGACGCAGCTCCTCCACTCAGGAAGCATTTCCTTTAGGACAGAGCAAGCCATTAGCTTTCAAAGGTTTTCATTCCTTGTGATGAGAATGCCGAATGTCAGACCAGCCATACGTTAATGTCTGCTTATCCCAGCGTGCTTTGTTGGTGGTGCTGGTAGGAGATGTTTAACAAAAGAGGCAAGGAATGCAGGTAGAAAGATAGCCATCCCCTTGTGCCTTTCCTGGCTTCTGGCAACAACCACTTTAAAGATTTTCTTTGCTACACACAGCATCTGTGCTGCCAATAATGTATGGGACTATCTCATTGTACATCTTGTAAACTTGTGAATTTAGGATATTTCAGGGTTTAAACAAACACAACTGAACCATCACTTTATAGCATATAAATAACTCAGCTTCTTTTAGCATAGTTTTATTTCCTGATAACTGCTACTTAATTCTGAAACAAATAGGGTCAGTGGGTCTCTTGCAAAGTCTATTCTTCTCAATACTCTGGGTATGTAAGAGATTTGGGGACAAAGAAGTTCTCAATAAATAGAAAGTTCATTGGTCTCAACATGAGGAGAAGATCGAGCTCTGCCTGATTTCTTATATCCAGCTTTCTAGAGCACATACAAAATACTAGAGGTAAGCCAAACTGCTCTGAAACTTCTGGTGCACTTACAAGTGTAAGAAAGACAAGATTTTTCATTTTGAAATACTGTTTGCCATTATATCTGTATTGTTATGCATAACAAGAATTCTGCAATCACTTAGGAGCAAAATGCGAAGCCCTATTAACAATAAAAGCCTGCTATTACTTCTTTAGCATTTAGAATTTAATTTTAATCAGGTGTTTTCTACACAGGGTTTTGGGTTTTTTGACATGCCTAGTAGGTTAAAGGATAACACATGCCATTCTAAGACAGCACTATCAATATGAAAGCTAATAGATTTTAAAAAGGACATTTAAACAGTCATTTTATTTGCTACCTTCTTCTGAGTCTTTCAGCCAATTTTTGTGTGTTTACTATTGCTTTCATCTGGAGTATTCTCCATAGTTTTCTTTTCCTTTCTTTGTTATCATATGCAACACTAGCACAAACAACTACAGCAAAGCAGCAAGGACTTTTGCCCATGAAATGCAGTCCAAGTTAGACACAGTATCATAAATAAATAGAGCAGCACCAGTAACTGAGGAACTAAGGAAATCAATGATAGAAAAAGGAAAACAGTCCTTTTCTTCTTGCATGTACACTGTAAATATTTATTTTGGTCTTTTTTTTCCCTGATATAATCACAGGTGTGAGGAGAAGTGGTTGGTGCCAACCTAGAGCATATTGACAGAAAGGTAGCTGCTGAAAGTGGGGCTATAAGGAGGAATCTTAAGGAGGCAAGCCAACACTATGGGGGCTGAGACACATTTGAGCTACATTAACCCCGGAGTTAAAGTAATGACTGTGTCCTGGCAGTGGAAGTTGTGCTGAAACCATTGGGCCAGGGAGTTTGTGACATTGAACACCATCACACTTCCCAGCATGCGGACACCAGCATCATCAGTGCCTTGCAGGAGGAAACAGTATAGGGACAAGGAGGGAAAAGCCCCCAGAGGACACCCAGAGGAGTAGGGGAATAGAGAGACTGAAACAGAGGCAGGTGGGTGATTGTTCAGAGCCTCCCAAAGGAGTCCCTGACGAAAATGAAATTTGACTTCTGCCAACATGGCTGTAAATGAGCTCACTTTTGGACACATTTGGATGCTACTTCTCCCTGCAGACCAGAGGGTAATCCTGAGGGAAGGAAGGACCTTAGCATATCTGGCCTTGCACTTCTATAATACTTGGATGTCTCAAATATGCACACAGTTTTAGGAAGCTAACATTAATGTCAATACAATGTTGCTAATAGAGTCTTACTAAAAAAACCCAAATAAACAACAATCAGTGAAAAAAAAAGTCCACCCACAAAAACCTCCACAACTGAAAGAAACCCCAAATCTTTGGAAGATTTATATTCTCAACATGAGGACTATAGAAGATAAAAATTTAAGATATAAGTGTCAATGCCAAGACACAAATCTGCAAAGTATGAATGTGGGAAATTTTCCAAGGACTTTAGATGTTGAAAATAGAGTAGACAGGAAGAGTAAGTTAACCGTACTTGCTGTCTTCTGAAGTATATTTTATAAAATAGATATAATAAAAATACTGCTCCCACCAAAGTACTAAATAACTAACATTTACAGCCATATGAACTTCAAACTGATCATCAGCAATGTGGGACATCACTATTTATTTTTTATATGGCGGATGGCATGTCCCTTTTTATTTTCATGAAACACCACCACCACTACATACATGTGTTCTTAAAATAGAAATGTTATTCATGAACAGTAGCCACCTGTTTCTCAAAACAGAATTTTTCAAGAAAAAAATGGAAACTGGAACTCTCCATATCCTAATTGTTTGACATTTCTTGATTGTTTCATAAATACAAATACATTTATATTATATATTAATACATAGTTCTAAATACAACTCATATACTACACAAACTTAAGGCTTCCTCTGTTTACTGTAATTATTTACTGTAATTCCAATGCAAGACATAGATTCCCTTACAGTCATCAACTAATTTATGTTTTGACATTGGATTGTATCAATAAGGTTAGAAGAGCTTCTGTCTGTGCATTCTCCCTTTTAACAAATCCCAAATGACATCCCACATTATGCTTTTCCTTCTATAAACAATTAAATCATATGTTCACATATATTTGTAGCTCTCTGTCAGAGGAAAATTTCTCACTGATGGAAGAAATTGCTGTCAGGCTTGCTTCTAGTATTTCAGGCCCGTTACTAACCCAACCAATTACTCTGCAAGTAAAGTATAACAGGCACCTGATTGGATCTTAGTCTCACTTATTTCTTATTTTTCCCAGTTTCTTTTGCATAGGATGTAAGACATTATCCTAAATGAAACATGTTATTTCGCTTAATTGAAAACCAACATAGGTGGATGTGACTGTAAATAATTTCATAGATTACAGACATCAGTATCTCAATCACCATAAAACAGTGTAGATGTAGTTGAGGTCTGAAGTAGTCTCTCTGTGCTCTCATTTATCTTCAGCGAAATAAAATAAGCACTTTTAGAGTATGACTCATCCCATCCTAAAATAGATGGTGAAAATAG
Source organism: Turdus rufiventris (assembly GCA_013186435.1). Classification (NCBI taxonomy): domain Eukaryota; kingdom Metazoa; phylum Chordata; class Aves; order Passeriformes; family Turdidae; genus Turdus; species Turdus rufiventris. The sequence continues at coordinate 4,926,170 of PYHW01010678.1, forward strand.
ATCAAATTACTCTTATCCTTAATGCACCTTTTTCTCTTTCTTCCCTATAAAGGGAATCTTAGGTGACTGCCTCACACAGATACCTGAATTCTGTGAATCCCACCTTGTCTAGCTTACCAGCAATGTTTATGGACCAGAACAAGGCTTATTTATTTAAATACTGAAAATTCCAGAGATTCTTCAAGAGGTCTAGGTACTAATATATGTGGGCATCTCAGAGTAATTTATTTATAATCTTCATATCATACATTTGTTTTTTCGGGCTCACTGTGATTGCAGCTTTTCTGTTAAAACAGCTGTATAGAAAGTAAGGAAAGAAATAAGTCAGTGGTGAATCTATTACATCCTAAACTGAGTATTTCAGAAGGGAATGCAGATAAAATTGAGCTGAGGTACAATCCTTTTCTTTTTTCTTTCACATGACAATTGTTCAACATTCCCCCAAACTCTATGATCCATGAACTGTTTAGTACTTTCAGGGGCAAAGAATCAAGATCTTTAACAATGTTGTGATGTGTTCTTACTACAATGCCAGTGAGTTTACACAAATGTTTTACATGGCTTTAGCAAAGAATTTTCTCTTTTAATAATGTTCAGTGCCTGATTACCTCTGCCCTCCTAAACCACACCCTTGATTATACATAAATGTTAGAGCTCTTGTCCAGCCAGGGGCTGATACTTGTATTTCAGATTGTGTTTTGCCCCAGCATGTCACTGGGACAAGTTTAGGGAAAATGTCCTGTGTCTTCTGCAACAGATAAACCTGAATTCCTCTGCAAGGCTGTGAGGTTCAGCCCATTCTTGTGTTCAGAAGGCTGGCCATCTGGAAGTGTTTTACAGTTTTCATTAACAGAGAGATTTACTGAATGCAGTAATATAAAATGCAAATAAGTGAATCAGAGAAGCATTGTCTATGTTACATACATTGATTTTAAACTCAACTGTATATTTTCATGCTTTACATCTGACTTTCCATATTTTTGTAGTGACAACACATTTATCACTCTGCTTTGTATGATGCACGAAATGCCATATGATGGCCTGTGCAAAAGGCAAGCATTGGCATCCCTTGCAGGATGCCAAAGGAGGTGGGTATCCCCACTGGAACTGACTGTGTAGGGACAACACCATTGGACAAAGCTGTTTTTCAATTCACTCTGCAGCAGCTGACACAATCCTTCTCTGGAATGCTTCTCATAGAGAAAATCAGTGTGTCTCAGGAGAAAACGGAAAACCACATCATCCCTAGCAAAGAATTGCACACAATTTAATAGGAGACCCATGTCTTTGAGCCTGGCATTTGACAGGACTGATAATCATAAAATCATAGAATGACTTGGGTTGGAAGGGACCTTAAAGATCATCTACTTCCAACCCTCATGCCCTGGGCAGGAACACCTTCCACTAGACCAGGTTGCTCAGTGCTCCATTCAACCAGGCCTTGAGCACCTTTAGGGATGGGGCACCCTTAACTTCTTGAGTAACCAGTTCCAGGGCTTCACCACCCTCAGTCTAAAGAACTTCTCCCTGTTATCTAATCTAACCCTACTCTCTTTCAGTTTGAAGCAATTCCCCCTTGTCCTATAACTACATGCCCTTGTAAAAAGTCTCTCTCCATTTTTCCTGTAGGCTTTCTTCAGGTACTGAGAAGTTGCAATTAAGTCACCAAAAGGCCTGTTTCCTTTTCCGGGCTGAACAATCCCAATTGTCTCAGCCTTTCCTCATAGGAGAGATATTCCATCCCTCTACTCATCTTGTAAACTCTTTTCTTGACTCATGCCAACAGGTCCATATCCTTCCTGTGCTGAATGCGGGGTGGGGTCTCATAAGAATAGATGGGATTATTCGTCTCCCACAATAACTGCCCTGAAATGGTTGTAGGAGGAATCTGCTGGGTTTAAGGAGCCAGACAGTTGGCCCTTGGAACTCAGCATTTTTTTAAAGGATTTTGCTTTTTCTGTCATCTATGGATGGGAAGGACTTCAAACAACTTGAACGTCTACACAGCTCTTTGCATTAACATCCTTGACAAAACAAATTTCTTGCTAGATCTTTTTACCTCATTATCTGATGCCTTATGCAGCTATGATTGATAAGGACTGCATTTTTTTTAATCTTGCCAAAATGATAAGGGATATGAGATCTCATTCACAAAACTGGGTGACCTAGTTTGAACCAAGCATTAACTCTGTAGGAATAGATTTCCCCTAACACCCATGTTTCTTCTATCTGAAAGAGTCACTGCAATGTAAAACAGTTTTGAAGATGTTGTTGTAAGTATGAATTGTGAGAAAAAATTGGATTGAACTGTAGCCTGTAATTGACATTTATACTGTCTTTATACCTCTGTTAAAATTGTTAGAACCACATCAGCAAGTATGCATTACAGCACAATATCTGCTGGCTGTAATGCATACTTCAGATCTGGGAAAGCAAAACCATAGTGGTTTATATACATTTTAGTTTGAAAGCTTTTTCCCTGCTGTAAGAGTACGTGTCCAAATGATGCTAATGCTGTTTACAAAGTAACACATGAATACAATTGAATTTCTTTTGATGTACAGTGTAATTATCTCAGAGATCAATAACTGAGCTAAAAGAAATGTGCCTCCTATATTAGCACTGTCATCTAGTTCATTCTTTTGTCTATTGATCTATAGTACATACATTTTTTTTTTTAATTCTCTTGGACATTGTTATAATATTGCATACTCTGAAACACATTTTCTAAGACACATGATTACCAATGTCTCTTATCATTACTTTTATCAATAGTAAATAGATGAAAATCTTGATTTTTTTTTTACTCCATTACTTCTCAATCAAAACCTTTAGCTGCTTTGGTCTATGTAAGACATTTCTCATTCCACTTGCACATACTGCATCAAATCTCTAGGGTCCTTCACCATGTTATGAATCCTTTACATTTTAAAAGTGAGTACTACCAAAAAATAAAGCTGTAAAAGAGTCATGAGTATCAGACTGAAACTGACTTTCATTTTTTTTTTCACATTTGCTCATTTCTTCTGGGTAGTCTGTCCTACAGTTAGAGTTCGTGGAATTCAATTTATAATATCAAACCGTTCTGATTTTGAGACTATTTGTGGAAAACTTGAATTATTTTTCCTGTAGCCTAGCTAGAAGGTACAAATGGCCAGCTTTTGGTATTTGATATATGCTTGCTGTGCTCACTGCAGCTGATGTTGAAGCCAAGTTCAACAGAACAAGGAGAAAGCCAGTATTTGTATTGTCCACATCTGCCCTATTTTGGATCCGTGTTTGGAGAGTCATAAACACAACACCTTTGTGAGGCACATCTAACAGGTCAACTGAACGTGATACACCTAGGTTTGACCCAAATCAGGGCTTAATAAGGCACTGCAGAGTGTCAGCCAGTTAGCCTGTTCTGCCTGTGATGTAAAGCAAATGCATTGCATCTTGAGAGGCAGAGAAAAGTCTCTGACTCTGAATTGGGTTACATTCAGTTTCACATTCTTGTAGCATGCTGTCATTCCTAAGAAAAAACGTGTCACTCCAAGTTTGTGCTAAATCAGGGAGTATCTGTTTGTGAACTCACACCAAGCATAGTTTTAACCAGTGTCACCACTGCCTGAACATCCTTTCCTTGTGATCATGCAGAACCAAGTGCCCAAACATCATTTTTCTGCCAGTGTCTGAGATTTTTGTGCTGTGGACTATGAGCAAATTGGATTGATACCATGCATGACTGGCACTGCAAGCTGGACATAGCAAAAGTTTACTTTAGCATTGCTCTTGTATATGGTAGCATTACTTTCTGATTCACAAGTATAAGCTAAAGAAATGCAGGAAGGATCAATAACAAGCACTAAAGGATCTAATTACAGAAACTGTCATAGCCACGTTTTTAAATGCAAGCGCAGTAGTTTATTTTGAGATGCACATGTACTTGTGTGCACCAAAATGGGTTAGAAAAAGAAAAGAGTGTGTTCCTTGCAATCTGACTTCACTGGTACTGTCTGACCTTGTGTTTTGGCCACATATCTCCATAGTGATGTTTTCTGTAGAAATATTCTTTGTAGCTCCACTTGGTAAAGCTTTCTGCATTATATGTGGATTCAGTTATGTAGAGTCACAAACTGAATTTATGTTTAAGCCACCTGGCCACCTTTTGCTTAACCCTGTACAGGACAAAAAGAAAATTAATGTATTTTTATACTCATGGTACCTTTACTAGAATTAAAAAAAAAAAACATCCTTATAATGTCGTTGTGAAAACTTGTCTAGTTCAGGAAAGGTTCAGTTCATCTAATGCAAGCACAAAATTGATAATTTCAGCTGTCTGCTGGAGCAGAGAGCATACTCCAAAAGGTATGTGCTAAAATATCTGGTATGTTAGAAGATAACCAGACTGAGAACCTGTCTGCTCCTACATCAAATTCCCGAAGTGGTACCTAAGCCTCAAAAATGAAAATCTTTTGTACGTGCTCCGTTCTGTTGACCATGTCCTTACACAGTATATATTATCTTTAGTGCTACTGCTTTGTTAGTTACCTAAAGCAGAGAGACAAAGTAGGTGTTCTGTTAAATAGAGTGTCACCATGTACTTCTAGCCTGGGAAATCTGACATAATTTATGACTGGATTTTAATATAGACTTTATATTGCACATATGCACAAATAAAATTTTTTTCTTTTAATAATGCAGGCTGATGCTTGCAAATGAGCTGGTGACTTTGGGCTGTACTTGGTCTTTGATGCGCAATTTTGATGGACTTTAAAGGAGATGAATTTTCCCAGGGTGGATTTTCACTCAGACCTTTACAGGTTCTCAAGCTTAACACTGTGGTGCCAACACCCTCTGAAAGCAAAGGCCAAAATAATTGTCGTCTGGACTTGACTTTTTTCATATTAACATCTTAATCAATATTAATCATATTTTATTAAGGCAATAGTAGGATTTTGGTTCTGTGTATATTATAGGGAATTGATGAGTTCATCATAAGTTACTAAATGGACAGAAATAGGCTTGTTCACTTGTGTGTCATAAATATAATATTATTTGCTAGCTAGTTTCTGCTCTTTTCTCCATGCTTTTAAACTTTCTGCTGTTAATAATGATTATTGTTATTATTATTGGATCCAATGCTATGCAATATGGCATTATTGCTGCTACACCTACGAATTTTAAATTTCCATATGAAGAAAATCAGCAAAAAGCAATGCAGAGCATATTAAGTTGATGAGATGATAACTTGGTACAGAATTTTTCATTTAGGATTCTGCAATATACTTTAACAAAAGATGTTTCCTGGAAATACTTACTTTAGGAAATAATGTTTCCTGGCAGATTCCCTTAGCATGGAATCCTTTTGTAAATTCTCTGTATTTCTTTGTTGGTATGTCAATATTTTTGCTAGCTAATTTTCTTACTCTACCATTAATAAAAAGTATGCTCTCTATTTATTCCCCCCTTGCACTGATTGTTGCATATTTTTCTTCTCTGAGAGAACGAATTTGAAATGTAGTTGTGGTGAAGTCATGCTTTATGCTCAGAAACAAAAATGCATTCAGCAGGAGAAACAGGACATTCCAAAGTGTCCTGTCCCTCAAGTGTTTGCAAAGATGCTAGTTCCTAAATACAAGTAGACAGGAAACAAAAATAGGTAGCTATTCATAGCATTAATTTATAAGATTTCCCTGTTCTTCAAATGCAGTTTTTCCTACTGTCTAGATTAGATTCCTTAGCAGCCAATCTAAATGTCTAATTGAAGAGTAGTTTTCTGAAGAGTCTGTAACTGTCGCTTGGCTTCATCCTTCTCTGTTTGTTCCTAAGGTTTCTTTCCTCTCTTGTTTTCCTTCTGAAACAACAATGCGCTCTATTTTGGGGTTGCTAGTCATGATTCCAGGAATGGGAATCCAACTCTTGAGTACAACAGGCTTTACATAGTAACTTCTTGGCAGAAATTCAGAAATGCTTTGGCCAAAGGGAATTTAAAAAAGACCCAGAACAAGGGTAACTTGAAATGAAAGACATTCACAAAAAAACCTCCAAAAAACAAAAAACCAAAAAAACCACCCAAAAAGTGTGAAAAACCTCACATAAAAAATACCTTCAGCACATAAAAGACTGAAGAATTGAGATAAATTGTGGTATTTGTTTTTCATGCTTAATTGAAAGCTTTTTGCTACTCTATCACCAAGTATCATGAATACTAAGATACTTCTCTTCTAAATGTGTATGTGTATATGGGAACGTTCTAACCCCAAGCTTGCCAAACATGAAGTCCTTCTGTTTGCTCTCTTTTTAAAATTAACTCTTGATGGAAGATTGGTTCCTTTCAGCAAGGGAAGGAGTTTAAGTTTTCCCTAAGTCTGGGGAATTAGCATAAGAATAGTCCTGGAAATGATGAACTGTCTATAACACTACTCTGCTCACAAAGAAATGGTTCACAGCCCCAGGGTACCTGTCTGGATGGTGCTTCTCTCTCTACCCCCCACCTACGCCCCCTGCAACACAGGAGAGTTTTCTTTGGGGTCAGAGCCAAAACAGGAGCTTTGGGATTTGGCACTTGAATATGTCTCTTTATATGTTTTTCCTCACAAGTTCCTTTCCCGCTTTGTGGTTATTTCTGACTTATCGTTTGCTCCACTAATCATGCCTTCCTCTTGAAATGACTGTCCCAGCTGGCAGGATGTGGACACCCAATACAGCCTTTCTCTCATACCTCAGAAGGCTTAAAAAAGTAGGTGCTCTATTCAGTTCTGTCTTTAACAGTTCTTTTAGGATTTAAAAACCTGTAAATTCCCATGTTATTTTGCTCTACTTTTCTGCTTTTATCATTATCTTGCCTCCCTCCATCCTCAAATCAGTTAAGAGAAAGAAAAGGAGTGCACAGGTGACAACCAAATACACTTTTGCAAAATGACACACCTAGTTATTGCCAAGGGGAACCACCTCTCTTCTTTCAACATTTATTTATCTATTGCTAAACACAACAAAGCATCTATGATATTTTAAACACAGTCTTTTTCAAGCTATTTAATAAAGTATACTGTGTACTTTTGACTCCTTAATCAGAAAAACCATACCCTAATGGATAGATTTCAAGTTCCTGACCCAAAACCCTTAATTAGCTGTAAACCAAACATTCTTATTCTTCTTCAGAGGCGTATTATGTTAGCAGATTTGGAAGTTAGTTCTGAAGGGACCTGTTTTTATAATACCACAGATCCTGAGGAGGGAAGTCATTTTCTATTCCAAGAAAACATCTACCACTAGTACCACTGAGAAGAAGAGCTCCAGTTGTTTGGGTTTTTTTTTAAGCCCTAATGATTAGTTTTTATTCCATAATCACAGAGAGCCCCTTTCACCTGATGATTTTTGTTCAGTCTTCAGCACACTTCCTTTCCTGCTTCATCATTCATCAGCTATGAGGTCATTAATTTTAAATGAAGATCCTCAGTAACCAACAGAGAATTTCAATGTAAATCAAGACTTCTCCAGCTGATAAGTTAATTTGTCAGTAAGGCAGCTCATCGGTCCTTTTGTCTTGTATGGAATTTTCCAGACAGTCCTTTAGGCTGACTCCAGAGAAATCAGAATTGCCATTTACCATAGGCCTTTAGTCTTGATGGAGGTCCTCAAAGAAAACAGAGATGACATAATTTTCCTTGTGCTCCCAAGGTCTCTATACCTATAACTATCTCTGTTCTACTGTCTGCTGGGATATATTTGATCATACTGCCAAGGTATGGATGCATGCCAAAAAATTGTGTACAGCCATTAAGGAACACTTGTTCTCTGTCTGAAAGGGCCCCTTTACACATGTCTATCCTGGAAAAAAAAAAACCCAACAAACTTGCACAAAAGCTTAATCTCCAAGATATGACAGCTAACAAACTCATTACAATCCATATGGGGGAAGGGACAAGTGGGACAAGAAGCCAAAGTACCACAGATGTCCACTGTGTTTTCACATCAAAACAGCAATCAGAAAAAAGCTTTGGAGGCAGCAATGGAACCATCTTTTTATCAAACTAGGTGTAGATTACCTGTGCTGAGGAAACTCCTCAACATAATGCAGGATCTAGTATGTGGGCATTCTGTAAAAAGTAATGTGCAGCCTGGTGGAGCTCAGCAAATTGAAACATGCTGAATTGGCATTACCTTCTCTGTCCAAAAAAAATTTTACAGGTCAGATCATTGCCTCTGTTATGACCTGGATTTGCTCTACGCAAATTGTTAGGTCAAGGAAAGGGAGAGGAGCAAGCACGTACTTGCTTTGTCAGTGCTCTGACTGCACATAGGCTGTGCTGGTTAGAGCAGCTGAGCTCCCGTAAATGTTGGCCAGAGGAATCAAGAACATGATGTTTTCCTCATTCCTCCTGGACTATGCGGAGCTTTTGTTATAGAGAGGTGTTTCACCAGGCATGCACGCTACAGAAACATGATTTTTTCAAAAATTAAGCTCTAATACCCAGTGCATGTGTACAGGTGAAATAATGCCAAGTCACTCTTCCAGTTGAGACACTGTGTTGTGACAGTTGTCCAGTACAGTGATCTCCAGTGTTATTCTAACATCGTTAAAACCAACTCTTGTTCTATTTCACATTTTTATATGCAGAAGAGACTAACAGGACTTGCCAGGAGGAAAAATGGACGGAGACAGAACTTCAGAAACCTTCTGCATGTTTGTTTTTTTCTTCTTAATTTCCAGGGAGAAGTAGAAGCAACTGCAGAGTATGTTCCTGTGCAGTTATTCCTGGGAAAAGCCACTGGTAATGGCAATATCTTTGGAACACCAGCAGTGGTTATTATGCAAATGAGCATCGGCTCCTTTACTTCTCTCTTTTGTTTTGATCATGGCATCCTCACAGCTGTCCTTTTTCATTCTCTTTTTCACCTTCAAAACAATTTAATTCCCTTTTCCAGGTGGTTTTCGAGGCCATCTCTTTGATTCTGATGAGCTATAAAAGTGACGTCTATTCTGACTGTCCTGTCCCTACTTCCTCTTGGCCTGGACCATTGGGATCGCAGCCAAAGCAGCCAAAGATTAATTACAGAGCTGTGCAAAAAAGAAGACTCTTCATACTGGGATAACTGATGAAAACATGAAATATTTTGACTCCTTATAGCAGCAGGGCCTGATCTTGTCAGCAAGTCACATGCAGACCTCCCATTAGTTCTATGCGTGTTCTACAGGCAGGCAGCTGGGGACAAGCAGCCCCTCTCAGAAATGTCTAACAGATCTGCACAGGACTATGAATGATGCACACTGACGTGATTTTCCACATGTAACGCAAACTCAGCCTTACTGCTGAAGCACTGCATAGTTGAAGGAACACGTTTCTCAGATCCTTTCCCAGACTTTTATGATTCAGGGTAGTTAACTGGAAATGCAAAAGCCAGCTGAGTTGCTGGGTGGCTGCTCATATGGAATTTTGTTGCATCAGTAAAGGAGAGAGAAGACATCTTGCAGCACACTTTGTGCTATCAAAGGTGTGCTGGGCAGTAATGCTAATTGCATTATGCTGTGTTCAAAGAAAAATGTTTGGAAGCAGTTCTATCGAACTTTCTGAATATGTGCACAGAGCTTATGTATGTGACTGTTGCAGTAAAGTGAAAGCGTCTCTCAATGGCAAAAAAAGAGAAAGAAAAAAAGAAATATGTCATTAGTACCTCATGGGAAATTTTCCCTCCGGTTTGCAATTAGTAATATCCTCTACTCACTTCCCCTTTAAGATATCTTCAAAGAGGTGATTTCTTGATCATAAAGCAAATCATGACCAAAAAAACCCCCAACCAGAAAAAGATACTCCATCGCACATGCTGCATCTCAAGGGAAAGGATGAGACAATAAACAGCATGCAACAGATGTTATTCACGTTGCTTCATGCACTGTTGGAGAGCTCAGACACTGCAGTTCTGAGCATGGTGAAAGAGCCTATAGACACAGAGTAGGGTCACTAGCAACAGATTTTATTTAGGAAGAGATTAAAAAAAACAACTGATTATTTATATATCCATAGACAAGATCTTAACAAAAGTAATAATCTTGAATCTTTTCATCCCACTGCAGCCCTTAAAATAAGATCCTTCAAGAATACAGATTTCAGAGCACTTAAAGTTTCTGAACTAAGAAATATATATACTAAATAACAACCTTGGTAGCATCGTATAAGAACTATCTGGATCTGTGCTAGGTTTGAATCATGGTGTTTCAAGGGAATTTTTTATTATAGATTTGGCTCCAATGTACTAACACCATGTGGGTTTTTGCTTTAAGTTCTGGGTTTGAATGGACCAAGAACTTCAAAGCAAGACTCTAAATCAGGAAAATGCGGTGAGTTTCATATGCTTTCCACTCAAAACCATACCTTGGCCCAGATTCCTGTACAATGGAGCCCAGCCTTACTTGAAACTCAGCCCACATTTGTTGAAAGCATTTACAAATCCCATCAAAACTGGCACAAGTTTCAAGTTTGTAATAAAATCCAAATTCAAGAGTCCTTCTTGGCTACAAATTACTCTCTGTTCTAGTAATTCCTACTTGTTTCCATTAAAAGGAAAAAAATTGGTCTCATTCATGCTGATTTCTTCCTGTTGCACTGACAAACCTGGAATAATTCCATTAACTCATCAAGGTTGTTTTAGATTTGCACCAGGATAGGTGTGAGTAGGTTGAGCAGAGGTTTTATTAACACAAAAGTGGGAAGTTGGGTATACTCCAAGTCCACAATTCCTAAAAGCAACCCATGCCTTTCTGTTGAAGTTAACAAAATGCAACTGCAGCCTGTAGGCTTCCTTGGGTATAAGCACATATTTCTGGCTACGACTATGGCACTTGAAGTGTCTAAGCATGGTGCCATGCCAAAAGGCAATATCCATCTTTCTGAACCCAGGCTGTGGCAGATCCCCATGCTGCCTGTCTCTCCCACTCCCTCCTGCCCTTTCTGCCAACACCAACCTCTGTACAGTGACCAGGGGATGAGGCTCAAGGATTATAATTTGTTTCCACCTGTGTCCTCGTTTTGCAAACAAGCAAGACTTAAAGCAACAACATTGACTAAGAGGATGATTCTGGAACACGCAGCTGAGGACACCAGCAAGTGTGGGAGCACAGGAGTCTGGATTTAGAGTCACTTAAACCACTGTGAAACCATCCCCAGGCTGGCAGAAATAGGATTGTGCAAGCACTATGCCTCTGCATTTGCTAGGCTCTACTACTATCTCACTGTACATCACAGATTTGCAGGGTGATGTTATCATCTATTAATGTTATTATCTGTCATGCATCATTAAGAATGATATCACTGACACACCTATTACCTGATGCACCACTGGATCTTATTGTCTGAGAAAATCCCATCACAAACAAACACACAAAAAGCCTGCAGCTATTGCCATCCAGCCACCAAACCGTAGTAGGGGGCTGTCCCATGGTCACACTTCAGTAAGAATGAGACGGACTTCACGGCAAAATCCACACTGCAATGTTATGGCTCCCACCGGATTTGAGACTGGAAGTGCTGAGACCTTGCAGGGATGTAACAGGGCAGGTAAAATGCAGTGGCAGACTGGTTTTTGCTCTGGATGCTCAGACCATTTTGCACTTTCTCTGCCAGGAGTCCTCGGGAGATCTCACCCTGCCCCCGTGGCATTACCGCAAACATTCTGCCTAACCAAACCAGTCCCTTTGGCTCTGTTTTTCATTCTTTCCTGTTCTCTGGGGAGAAGAGGGAGCTAACTGAGATACAGACTGGGGAACCAGAAATCTATATTTTTGAATGAGCCTTCTTATCATCCAGGAGCAGTCCAGGGACAGCTTTGAGCAGCTCCACCCCACCTGCGGCTACTCTCACCCCTCCCTTCCCTGCCCCTCCTCCCCTGGAGAAACTCGGAGGGCTGGGAAGCGGCTACCTGGGGCCCTGAGCCGTGAAAAGAAGTGGTGGAGAGCAGGGAAAACAAAGTGAACGCCATGAGAAGGCCGTCCCCCGGCGGCCCCCCTTGGCCAGGCGGGCCCACCAGAAGCGGCCGGAGCGGGAGCCGCAGCCGGGCCACAGGGCTGTTTGATTGCCTAAGCCTGCTGGCCAGACAATAGGACCAGAAAGAATGGCTGCTTCCTTCCTTCCTGTCGAGTGTTCTGCCTGAGTGAGCAAATTCAACAGCACTTCGCTTCGCAGCAACACCAGGCTCTCTCGCACAGGCGAAAATCAACAAAGAGCCATTCTCGGGCATTTCCAACTGCACCTAAGCCAAAGCACTGAGCTGTGGAGCCATCCGGCCTGGGGAGGGGAGCCGCGCACACAGCGCTCTCGGGTGTGCGCCCAGCGCACTCAACATCCACCTTATTCCTTCCAGTGCTAAGGACTGCTTTCCCCCACCGCCACAATGTCAGGCAGTTCTGTTCCCCATCCGGCCCCCAACCCTGCCACTTGCTCTGTTTGTTTGGGGGATTTTTTAAATTTTTTTTTTCAATACTTTCCTGATGAATTGGCTGCTTTAAACCCCTCCGTACAGGCTGGTTGAAGGGTGCTACGAGTATTCAGGCGTCACTAAACTAGGTGTGGGTGACACAAGAGTTGCCGTGTAGAAAACCTAAGCCTGCTGCTTTCTGCAGGCTCAAGTGGTTGCACATTTAAATCATAGACTGGCTGAAAATAAAATAGTTGCCAGTGAATGAAAATATTTGACGAAAGTGGGAAGTGGATGACCAAGACTATGCTCAGGTGGGCATAAACCGAAACACCAATCTCTATGAATTTCATAAATAAGATAATAATTGTGTATTGCAGTTTTTATTAGTATAAGGCTCTTTTCTGTCTTCCACATCCCATTCTTCAGTTCAGTGCTGTGCCAAAAGAAGAAGGAGCATTGTGTTGCTAAAAAGACAAGGACCCAGGATGTGCACACCCAAAGCTAACAGTCAGAAGTCACATTTTTGTAAGCACTGAATTTCTAGATCTTTGGGCCTCTGAAGTGGGTTCAATCCATGAAGCTTTTCCCCTGCAGAAATAAAAAGTGCTCGCTGTTTGTACATCACTTTGCAGCACAATTGGCACTGTGCATCTGTAGAAAGGCATCTCCCCTTGCACTTGCATGGCATATGATGTGGGGGATACCAAGGGTGTTTTCTTGTGAACATCTGGGTTTGTTGATTCAGTGTGTGTGGGAAGAGGAAGGGGGAAGTGCAGAAAGAAGCTCAAAAAACAAAAAGTTTACGTGGAATTTTTGGAGTTACCTCTCTCTCTGTTAAAAAGCTAGTTTTTTGCTTTTTGTCTTTGAAACAAGAGGAGTAAGACTTTGCACTTGCCTGCTGCATCTGTTTTCTCAAGCAAAGACCTGTTTGTTTTTCCCATTGTGTGTGAGCCATATTTGAAACAGACCACTGAGCCAAGTTACATCAAGCCTGCTTCTTTTCTTTTCTACTTCTGAACTATGACAGATTATTCTAACCCATCTGCAGGCATGATTAAAAATATGAAAATAATTTTTCTTTTGAACTGCCTTTGATATAGCATTTGCTGTCAGAAAATCTATAGAGTTTTAACATCTGGTAATGCAAAATGGTATGTTATTGCAGCTGAAGAAAGAACTGTTTAGAAATTTTTATAGCAATTTTTTTTGTGGCATCCAAGATTGCAATTGTGGCTTCGGTTTACAATAAACTTGTGGTGGTACAATTATGACTAAATTATTCATTTTTATGCATCAGAACATAGTTTATAACACAAAGGAAAGAAAACCCAAAACTAGCACAGAGGATCTTTATTAAGATACAGATCCTGCTTACATGACTTGGATAAATGATGTTCAGATATGTCATCACCCAGTCTTAGGAAACTAGCTCAGACAACTTTCTATTAAGCAATAACGTGTAAGTGACAAAACAATATCTATTTCAGTGATTACACAGTGGAGGCTAGATTACTGTAGTTGAAAGATTTTTCTCTTTCTCCAAGAGCATTCAGAAGAAACATGCAGAAAAAAATAGCGATCAAAGTAGGACAGCTGTGTAGACTTTCATCTTCTAGAATTTGAAATCAATTGGAATTCATACAATTTATAGATATAGCTGATCTAGTTGTAGGTGTTATTGTTCATGGTCTCTTTCCCCACAGAAAGATAGTCAGTGACTGAGCCCAAGACCCACTCCTGGTTTGGTTTGCTTGGGTTCCTTTGGTTTTTTCAACTACTGGAAAAGCTCATGACACCATGCAGTTGATTTCTCCTAACAAAAGTAGTAACCTCAGAGGATGAGGTATGCAATGTATATTTTTTAACCTAATTCAGGCAAAGTTTCCCTAAGACAGCAGTCTACTATTGCTTGTCCTGTAGACAAGAATTTGCAACTAAAGATGAAGAAACTGATTGAGATCAAAGAACACCACCACCAGACTGTATTTTGATTGCCCCAAATCTGGTATTTGTATGAATTTTGTTTACTCTGCTCCTTACTTAATATCCTCTGGAAGTGATACCTTCCCCACTCCCTTCAACTGGAAGTGTGCATTACCATCAGATTTCAGAGTCAGAAGATTCCACACATTCAGGCATATCACATTAATTCCGAGGTCAAAGACAAACAAACAATCAGATGTTAGCATCTGTGAAGGTGGTTGCTGCCACGAGCTGCTCATTATAACACAACCTCTTTTCTTTTAACACCTTCTGTTCTTTTAAAATGGTCTAGTATCTTTTGTTTTTAAAATCACCATTGCAGTCAAGCTAGAGAGAGGTCAGATGAATCAGACATTAGTTAAACCAAGAGAACTGAGATAATTTTTGACAGTCATATATAGCGTCCCACCTTCATTTTAGGAGGTTGCTCATACCTCTAGCCAATAGGGCTTCCCACAGGCTCCTGGGGAAAGTTCAGGCGATAACTACTTGGTATATTTTTGACTACATATTAAATACTCTCATTAACCCTAGACATCTGCATTCCTCACAGTATTTTGATGCGTTTATTTTCAGATTGCACCTGTGAAGTAGACTGATCCTTTTACAGGTGAGGAGCTGAGTCCCTGTCTTCACTGCCACGGGGAAGTGTGGCAGCAGCAAGGACAAGCATGGCAGTGTTGGTGGCAGCAACCAGCTCAGGCACTCAGCACTTGTGGAAGCATAGACAAAGCAGCCTGGGATACACAAATCTGCCTGGGACCATCAGCATTTAACCCACATTGAAGCCATGCCACTGGAGTGATTCCCATCTGCAATTCCCAATTTATAGTAAGTGGTTTGCCAAACCATATAAAACAAACTTGTCACAATGGAGTGTTTGATAAAAAATTTTATAGTGGGCCACAGTGGCCTTTGAAAACAGTGGGGGTTGACAGTGGTCTAGTGGTGCTGCTAAAAAGTTCAGGAATGCTGAACTTTAAGGTTAGGTTGTCTGACTGCAGTGCAAATATATGCTAAGTGACTTGCCCAAGGTCATTTGTATTATGATATCTATAGTAGAGTAGGCACTGAAGACTGATTTTCCATAGCTCTGGATAGTGCTCTAATCTCTGCTATGAAAAGAAAAAATATTTTCTAATCTGACTAAGTATGTTCAATTGTATCTTAGGCAAAGTTTAACTGGCTATACAATATACATAAGTAGGCTAATAAGCATATCAGGAATCTCCATCTTTATTTCTTCTCTTTGTGAACACTTGAATTGAAACAACAGTTCATTTTAATTTACACCTTCTGATATTTTTGATGCAGACTCCAACACAGGAGTTGAAATGGGACAAACTTGTTCCCAAGTGAGAGGAATCACAAACAGATTTGGACAGAAACAATGAATGACCTGTCTTGAAATCACTTCTAGTTCTCCTTTCGAGAGAAAGTTGCTGTGGTTAACTAAAGGGACAGTTTAAATTAATCCAGTTAAACTGCATTAAAGGTTGGGTGGAGGTCTGTTATGTATATTCAGAATAAACAGTTTACAGCAGTTTAACTGGGTCATTCTTGAAAAACTGTGCATGTCTTAGTTCTGTAGACAAAGTCTGCCATTATTGGGTGGACATTTCTTTATAACCCGATTTTCAGAACTTGTAGGGAGCTTTCCTCCTTCAGGTTTATTTGCTGCTGTAACTCATGAAATTGTCACTTTCCTGCTTTCCAGAGATTAATAAATCATGGGCAGACTGTCCTTCTTAAGGAGTTTAATGGCTTGTCCATGTTGCTAATATGCTAATATTGCAAAATAAATTATTGTTACTGCAAACAGTGTTCAATGTCTTTTCCAAACAAGGTGACTGTACTGATTCCAAATGATACAGAGTATCTGAGAAAGTGAAAATGCATGTAAATACATATATTACATTTTTTTCAAATGGAAGAAAACCCATTCTCGAGATGGTTGTATTTTCATTGGGTCTTATTGAAAGAGAATTTGAACATTTAGAATCAGTGATAATATTGGGAATTGTCTCTATGGAAAACAAAAAGTAGTAAGAGCAGAAACAGCTGTGGTGTGCGGAATTTTACTCAGGGTTTATAAGAGTGTAAAGGAGCAGCCTTTTTCATACCCCAGAACTATTATGCAGACACTAGTGGAAGCCTGCACAGAGGGAATAGATGGTACAGAGACTGCAGTAGTTCTGTAAAAGTAAGTCACAAGCTCAGAGAGACAAGGAGACATAAGTGGGTAGGATCCCTTTTATTTTTAAGCAGAAAATGAATCATGGGCACAAATCTGAAAATCTAATATGTCTGTGCTTAATTGTATTGCAAGCAGCTTACACCTGCAAAAGAAAAATGCCCCTTTTGCAAATCCGTCTCTTGGGTGTGGAGTTGGGGTGAGAACTACTGTCATGCAATAATTCATGAAATGGAAAATGACTACAAGATTTGTTGCATCAGGTGCTTTGCGCAGTTGTCTGGTTTGCAGTGTGACAAAGTGCAACAAGCTGATGTACCCAGCAGCATGAAGTGAAAGTGCTTCACATTAAAAGCTGTGAACAACCAAACCATTTTTAAATATAGGCAGAATCTATAATAAGCAGCAAAATGCCCATGCCTCTCACAGCTAATGAGAATTCCCATCTGTAATGGTCTGCCACATCCCTGGTTAATTAGAAACTAAATTACTAACATTGCTAATTATTCATAATGACATTCTTTTACGTCTGTTAAATTAGTTATATAAATGATTAGCATAAGAAATGCTTGGCTTTGAAATACTAGTCAATAAGTCAAAAAGCCTCTGTTTGCCTGTTTAATCTAATGAAAGGTATTTTATCTCACACGGCATCTAAGCACACAGGCAAAACTAACCCTGTGAAAGTACAAGGGTTTTATCAAACAAAGTAGAGCAGGGTTGCACTACTATAATTTATATGTACAAACGATTTCCACTAATAAACGCATTTCAGAATACTATACATACTTTGAATAAGTTACATAATTTTCAGGGGCATATGTAAAAACAAAACAAAAAAGCTTTGAAAAAATTTATGTCATGATTTAATGTATTAATAAAAAGATGACCCAACTGTCTCCCAGGCTTTCCAGATACTTGACTAACCTATTTGTTTAAAAGGTGTGTATGAACAGGCAAGTTTTCACAGGGTGTCATTTTCCATATAATCAGGAGGGCTTTGTGCGAAATTGTATAAGAAAGCATTCAGGGTTAAAATTCAGCATGACTCTCCCCCAAACAACCCTTCCTGCACCTTCACCCCCACTCCCACTTAAGCCCTTTTGGAGGTTCTTGCCCTCCCCTCCCTGTTCTCCTCTTAGAAGCAAACTCAGCACCATTAGCACACAAATGCAAAATAACTAGCCTAGGCCTCTTCCCAGGAATACAAATTAGGGGCAGGTAGTTGAAGAGCTTAGAAAGCTGAAATAGCAAGTTCACAATGAAAAGGATGAATAGATGAGAGACTGAAAGTGGGGTAAAGTGTTCAGCTTTTGTCATTTAAAGTGACGTCTTTAACTCTTTGCCTTCATGAGGCTGCTCTTCACAAAAATAATAATGAGTTGCAATTAAGACCTGAAGGACAAAAGGGAATTATGTGGGAGGAAAAAAAAGAAAAGGAAAAGAAAAAAAGAAAAAAATATGATGACAACAAGACTATTTTTCCCTCTTATGCAGAATATGAATATCTGTCAGGAAAGCAGAGAGGATAGTTTTAGAACTGTCATTGTTTAATCTGACAATGGTACCACTGTAGATAGTGAAAGCAATGATGTCATCAAAGCAGCTGGAGAAAAATTTGGGATGGCTCATCAGATCTTCTAAATTTATATCCACACATGAAGCCCTGTAGCTACTTCATGCTTTGTTCTGCTTTTGGGGACTTAGTACTGCTTCTTACTGAAATAGGAGATATTTTAGTTGCAAAGTGCTACAATGTTTAAAGTTATTTGTCCTTCAATTCTGGAAAGCCTTTGATTCAGCTGCACCTCTAGACTTGACTGCCACCTGTTTGTCCCCTGCTAGAACAAAGTTCCGTTTTATGGCACAGACCGATGACTACAGTCATGGTGAGAGTTACAGCTTTAAAAGACTTCTTTAAAATGTATTATTTGTGAATATAGTGTCCTGGTGTCAGTGTAAAATGGAATGGCTCTTTGATCACGCTGAGGACAAGCAGTTCTTTAAACAATCATCTGATCCATCTGAATGCGGGGAATGGATAGGGACCCAAAGTAGGTGCAAAAGCTTTAGTCCATATTTTCTCTTATGCTTAAGTTATTAGAGCATCTCAGAAAACCTGGGAAAAGTATCTGGAAGGGTTCCATAAACCCCTTTCCTATTTATTACTGGATTTCCAAACAAAATGTGATCATTGGTCCCTTGTATTCACCCACAAAAGCACAAACCCAAAAATAAGCCATCACTGTGGCAGCTTGTAGCAGGCCTTGTAGGATGGATCCACCGACTAGGGACTGCAATAATTGGCAGAAGGCTGCATCAGTACTTAAACAGTAGAAAGTAACCAGTAGAATCTCAAAAAGACAGCTTTTGAAGATGGAAAAACTAAACTGGCAAAATAAAAGTAAATAATAAACCCTCAAATATTTATGATAAAAGGTTAAGTGAATAGTATTAGACAACACTGCTCTAAATGACCAGTGAGGATTACAGATCCATCATCTGTTTTTTACCTGGAATGTTCTTTCTAATTACTGAAGATGTATATGTTTTTTTCAGACACTGCAATGGCCATTTTACATTGTTACATTACTGAATTTAATAGCAATATACTTTGGGAAAATTTTGCCAACAGACCCGTTCATGCAACACTTAAAACTTCAACATATGGAATCTTATCCAAAGTTTACCAGGACTTTAATTTTGTGAAAGAAAACCGAACATTTTACAGGTTCTCCTGTAATTCCTGTATTAATAGCCAGTATTTCTGGATCAGAATTTGGAAATACCAAAAAATAAGAAGAAACATTAAAATGAGAGAATAATGAACAAATTAAAGGTGACTGCACACTACTAAATTAGCTTTTCAAAAAGGGTTTACGTCAATTCCAGCTATTGCACTTGCATGACAGTTTATGGGTGTGGGAGGAAAGAAAATCTCATTTTATTTGCATTGTTTTACCTATTTTCTTTGTTGAGGATATTTCGTCTCCTTGATGATTACTTGACATTCCATATTCATTGTTTACTGTGACATTAAAAAAAAAAAATCAGCTATTTAGCAGCTTTAGGGTATGTCTCCAGGGACAGGTACAGACAAATGCAAGCTTGTCTGTCTCCTCTTCAAATGGCCAGACATGAGCCAGTTCTCATCCAAAGTCATATAGAGACATTCACATGGCACTTGTGTTTTGAAGTAACCAGCAGAATTGAGCAACCTGACTGCAATTACTTGATTTTGGACAGGATCTGGCTCTGTCTGACCAGGTCAGGGCACAGCCAGAGGACCTTGGGCTTGTGCTTGTTCAAGTAGTCAGGCTTCAAAAACCTTCCAGAACAAAATGATGGACAACAGTGACAGCTGAGAACAGCCTTTTCAATGACATTATAATGTAAAAGTAAAAAATCCTAAGACCAATTTTCTTTATGGTAACATGAATTTGGATGCTTTTCAACAATCTCACCACAGTAAAAAATGAGTTATAGCTTTGTGTTTAATTACATCTTAGAGATCATACATCTATTGTGAGATGTTGTGATTAACTAGTTCTTAAAAAGACCCTCCAGACAAGGAGTTTTTGTGGCTTTCTTAATTTCACAATTCCTTTGACTTCTTAAGCATATTTTAATGATTTGTCTCTTTCCTATATAAAAAAAAAATCAAATTAATGTACTTAAATTTTGTTGTAGTTGATGGAAATATTAAAAATTATTCAGAACTACTCATTTTCCTTAGCATGCCTAAGTAAATATTTCCAGCACTGTGGTCTATTCCATCTTGAAATTCTCCAATGAAGTCAATAGGAACCGAACATGTGTATCAGAAGTCAAACTTTGCCTCTTTACGATTTCTAGAGCATTTTTAAAAGTCTCTGAAGGAACAACTATATAAAATATTTTCTGAGGTAAGCCCCATAAGGAGAACAAAGGCAGGTATTATTTAACAGCCTCACCAAAGTGCAGAGGATCTGGAATAAATCAGGAAGAGTTTGGAATGGATTTATTGGAAGGGTGATGCTTCTGTTTAGCTTTCCATTTTTTACGGGAAGAATTAGAAATGTCATTTGGCAGATGTCTATAATGTTTTTGGAACTGGAAGGAAATTTGGCTTTTCCATTTGGTGTGGGTGGATGTTCCTCTGGGCCACATTTAACATGTAAAATGAGAGAGGTGGGTTTGAAACCCTTCCTAAACAGAGACCTGTAGCTGCATGTTTTGCAGACTTACCTTAGAAAATCCTCTGCCAGCAATCTGCATACCTGATCCATATATTACCCCCAGGGAAATGGCCCTAAGCATCAGATTCACCCTTTTTGCAGCATAAAGATTCGAGCCAAAAAAATAAAAGTATCAGGATTCAGAGCAACAAAAAATCAATAGACCAGATAAACTGGTTTATCCTCCTTGCTGCTGTGCAAAGGAGTTATAAACATGACCTAACCAGCCAGATTCCACCAGTGCATCTAACCTTATCTGTATTTCATGCCACTAAGTACATTTTGGGTTTATGCTTGACAGTATATATAATGGGTGTCCTCTCTATCCCTCCCGGAGCAGGATGTAATTCTAATCTTTCTGGTTTTGGGGGGTGGGAGGGAAGGCTACTGTTGATAATAATAATCCTGATAATAATAACTGACACAGAAACAGTGAAAGCCCTTATACATTGCAAGAGACT
Organism: Turdus rufiventris; assembly: GCA_013186435.1. NCBI lineage: Eukaryota > Metazoa > Chordata > Aves > Passeriformes > Turdidae > Turdus > Turdus rufiventris. Next base: position 4,947,424 of record PYHW01010678.1, read on the forward strand.
ACAGGAGGCTTCATAGAGTACCACACTCTTACTGGTAGATGAAAAAACTGAAAAGACACAAACCTGAAGAAGATACAGAGGGACTTTTTCACCAATCATTGATAGAAAAATCTAAAGTTGTTATGCCCCAGTACTGAGGTATGTTTCCCTCCTCATGAGAAGAAAATCCAAAGGTATAACTCAGCTTTGCCTTACAACAATGACATTGACATGATTTTTGTACCCTGCATCTTTCTTGAAAATTCTTGCAATAATTTGAGCTGCAAAGACAAGTGAAACCATCTGGTAATATTTCTTATCCATGACTTAACAATAACATCAGCAACCTAATAAATGTCTACAGAAAACAGTGAAGCTTGGTGCAGGGGCCCTAGAAACATATGCACCCAGTTAGATGAATTAGCTTTGTGCTGCACCTGAGGGTCCATACTACAGGTAGAATGCTGCAATGCAATCAAGGAATTGTAGATCAAAGTACAGATCAGTGTACCTTCAATCCTTATAAAGGTACTGAAGTACATCTATAAAAATCAGTTTGCAAGCCTTTGGGGTGAAATAAATCCTACCTTCTTTGGTCAGCTAAAAGCTAGATTTAGAGTACAATGGCAACCCCTTGCTCAAGGATACTGCGGACAAAGATGTTAGAATGGCTTGAGATAGTAGACTTTAGAAACTACTAGAAAGGTCATTAAAAGTCATTAAAAAACTAGATGCAGGAAGTTTCTGGGTTGAAGAAGTACTTTATTATTTCTTAAATACTGATGTGTCAGTGGTTATATCTTTTAGTGGATGTTCCAGTGCTGACCTCCTGGGCATGAATTTTTGCTAGCATCACCCAGCCAACTTGCTAACTTTGCAGAACCATCCATGAGCTTGATGTTCACATCTGTCTTCACATTGTTTGGCTTCCTGCAGGATACTAGATGCAGTGTCTTGTTGACTTAAATGCTTGAAAAGCTGAATTTTAGTAAAAATTTTCCCTAAAACCACTGTAGAGAATTACTTAATCAATATATTTAGCAGAAGAATTTTAATCTTTGCCCAGTGTCAGCTATATCCATTCACATTGGAAAAAAATTCTTAGATTTAGCACCACTTTCTGAGGTTTGGTTTTTTTTGGGGTTTTTTTTTCATAATTTCCACACATTTTCTAGGAGAATCCAGATGGCTGGCAGCCATCTAAGCCTTGATAGGCTGTGGTGAACAGCAGCTGACACACAGGCAGTCACTGTAATTACACTACACATACTTCAGGAAAACCCAAGATAATTCTGACTTGGTATGTATTTCTGTTTCTCAAAAATGTCTGAAGAACACAGGGACTTTCTATGGCCTCAAGAAGAGTGGTTCATACAGCCCGGGATGTATTTTCTGATGGTGACAAGAGAGATGCTCTTTAGAGATAATGTGCAGACATGGCCATTGTCTGCAGACTCTTCCCTTCCTATCCCTCTCATGTCCACCACCATTGTACTGGGATAGTAGACAGTACATCCAAGCTCCCCATTCATTTTACTTTCTGTTCAAGGTTCATAAAGCAACAGATCAGAGATACACTCAAAGCGCATGTTTTACTTTCAACATGAAATGCACAGAAGTGAAGGGGGTTGAGGCTGCCCAGAAGAAGATTGCAGTTGGGCTGTGGAAGCTGGTTATCATTATGTGTATTGATGAGACTGTGTCTAATTGTAAAGGTTGTTTGTCCCTGAAGATTGCCTTACACATCTCAGCCAGCTCCTGATTATGGATGCATCTCAGCCTGGCTGCCACTTCTCGTAAGTCTCTTATGAGATACCTAAATTAACCTGTCAGCAGGCTCTTCCCTTACTGGATGTTCTGCTCTTTCTAGTGTTTGTCTAGCAAGGGAATACGACATATTAGCTTATTACAGCCCTTACAAATGTATAACTCCTGAAAAATCTGTTGTTATAGTTCCTGTAAATTAGGGGAAGTTGAATCCAGGTTTTAACCACAGTCAGGATTAAATTCTGTGCAGGGCAAACAGGAATCTGAAAGCAAAGATGGCTCTTTCACAATCACACTAAGAAGTAAGTTCAAAAAAATGTAATTACCAAAAATATTTACAGTCCTGTGGTAAGACTGCTTGTTTACCAGAAGGATGTTTACTTGTCACATCATTTAGGACGCACAGTGACATAGGCTCCCACTATTTCTTCCTCTCTGCAACCAGGAGGGCAATCTCCTGAAATGCTCTGCCTGTCCTTCCTGCTTCTAAACCAAAAATCAAACAGATCCTGCTTGGGCAATGAAGTGGTGTGTACCTGTAAAAACTCCTTGCAGTTGGTCAAGAGGAGAAGAAGTATTTGGATTTATAAAAGCAAGGTCTCTTGCATTTTAAGACACAGATGTGAAATGCAAGGTGGTTAGTAGCATCTTTGAAGGTGTTAACCAGAAGCGCAGGTCTTATCTTTTCTAGAGAAAATTAGTTGGGTAATGGTGCTTAGTTGCTCATGTTTTTTAAACAAACATTTTCTACTTATCAAATGTTAAAATCATGGTACTAAAAGCATGACTGTAGCTTTTGACATGTATTGGTGGAGACGGTAAACATTTTTTTGGTAGTGTGAATGACCAAACCACATGCGCTGAAATTCCAGCAGTTGTAACCACATGAACATTTTACCTTGTGCTAATGATCATGTGTAAGCAAGCAGTTGGTAAAAAACATACACTTTTTTTTTTCCTTACAAGTGTGGACACATGACAACAACTTTCTTCACCTAAGATAAATTAATTGAGTTGACACAACTAAATTACAAACTACTTATTTCTTTTGGCCTCTTAAGAAAGGGAAGAAAATGAGAACTTCTGAGGCATCACAAATATGAAGAACTAATTTCCCTTCCATCAAAGAAGTCCACGAATTACTTTGAAATCTTTTTAAAGCTGTGGAAATACGGTGAGAATCTAAGCAGGGAAAGTCAGTAGCGTCTCTGACTGAAACAGCAAAAGCTTGGTAATGAACAGCCACCAAAGCCCATCAGTTACCTAAAAGCCCTATATTCTGTGGAAACCAGGCTCTCAGTCAAGTCTCAGGAGCTACTTCTTGTCCTTAAAATGAACTGAACTTTGGGCATAGGCTACAAAGTGTCCTGGTTTTTAAACTGTGTTTTATTCTTGTTTTTCATTTTCTCTTCTTGCTTTTAACTGCACTCTAGATTAGGCTTATTTGCAAAATTATAAATGAAGTATAAAGGAACCAGGATATTGTTCTTCATCTAATCTCTAACGTAATTCAAATGTTTTACATTAAAAAAAGATAAGTTTGTGTGTAGGCCAATGGCTTTTCATAGGTTTCAGATTCTCATTCTTCTCCAATGTAGTCCATGGCAGGTGAAGTAGTCCACCCATCATTACACTGAATAATAGCTTTCATAACTCTACGTATAACTACAGGCTTCGCGTGCTCAAGAGCTGTAGGTAGCTTTCTAGCACAATTAACCCATTGACTCTTACCAAGCAGAGCTGGTATTACCTGAATATTACTGACCATTTCTGATTCTGAATCTTGCAGAAATGGCAGAATTATCCCCAAATAGCCCAGACCAACAAGCAAAGACCCCATCACACCAAAATGAAGGTTTTGGTATCAGCAGGGCAGTTGCAGTGGTTGTGCAGTTGCAAAGTCACAGCTCCCAGAGATGCTGCCTCTCACAGATCACAGCTATGTGGGCCTGCCCACTAACCTCCTTCCAAGGGCCTAGGTTTTTCTGTCTCCTTATTTTTCATTTTGCATTTGTCAACATCCCACTATCCCCATCTAGGAGGTGGAGGAGCTCCCTTTTGTTTGATGTGAGCTGAGCGCCTGGGGGCACTGAAGGGGTTAAGTGGAGGAAATTCTTGTCAACTTCAATAGAGAATAAGGCATTTTAAAGGATTTTCTGTAAGAAGAATCCAGTATGTCTGACATCAGAGCCACAGCATATCACAGTGAAGGAGTAAAATTTCTACTTAAAGGGTTTTTTATACTTTCAGAGTGGAAAATATTCATATTGTGGTTTCACACTAAAAATAAATTCTTCCATTCACAGCCAGCAACAGGTAGCTGAGGTTAGATCAAACCACCAGCTTACTAATGACTGTGAATTGCAGTATCTATAGAAATGACCAGAATTCAAGGCAACCTTTAAAATAACCCAGATGAATCATTCTTGAAAAATATTATTCACTCCATAATAAATAGACCCAGCATAAATGTCCACCACAAAAAGCATGCTTTAAGTATTTTTTAAAAGTTTAAAACACTGTTACGTGTAAATTGAAGTGATCAGTTGCCTACCTTTTGCAGGAGTTCTGCTTTTTTCACAACAAGTCTGGGAACACTGAAGTGATCCCAGGATCATAAAGTTAAGTGACTGGATTGAAAGCATTCCTTCTGGCAAGCATCTTAAATGTAATAAAAAGTAGTTCTTAAAGTATTATAAGTAATGAATCTGAACTGTCTTGAGTTATACTGAAAACTATTGTTCAACAGTGATACAGAAAGAAACAAAAGATTATTATTCTACTGTGCAACATGGGGTTTTTTGGTAGTTAGTTATTGGCCAAACACTCTGCTCATGAAAATCAGCAGTACATTGCTGTCATTAGTGGTGCCAGGTTGATTTACCCAACTTGTGAATCTGGGCCTCAGTTAAATTATTAAAAACCAAAACCTAAAAATCACAAACTCCCCACAATGACAGCAACCACTGTCCTGCAATGCTGTTACATGGTTTTAGACAGGGTTATATTTTCATATTTCATATCCAATGTTTTCCCATTAAGGCAAATGCATGAGCAATCACTACAGGACTGACAGACTCTAAGAGGCCTAAAGAAGACAATGACTGTTAGGAAAGAAAGACTAAAACAAACAAATAGTGGATAAAAATCTACCACCATGACACATACCCACCCTGCCAAGGAAGTAAACACTAAAATAGCACAAAACTTTTACCTTCAACATTTTTTTTTGTCTCTGGCATTTCCTTGTCCCAGTAAACCTTATGTACAGCTCTGAAATTGTTACAAAGGATGGCAGGTTGGTTTGTTTGTTTGTTTTCATTGCATGTTGTATCCTACATCCATATATTCACCAGAGGAAAAAAAAAAGACAGCAAAAACAACCCAACAAAAAACCATCGAAGAAAGAAATAACTCCCAGTTGCAGATTTAAGTCCCTAAATTTAGAAATTTAGAAATAAATGTTCTTTGTATCTTCTTAGTGTCTGTACTAGTGTGGGACTGAATCTCTCAGTAAAGTCCCACCAACAGTAAATCCACCAGTCATTATTTCATGTCCACTGCTGCTCATGGTTGGCTTCTATACTACATCACATCTGTGCACTCATCCTTCTCTTTATAACTCATCCTGTGATGATATCTCCTCCCAAAGTAGTAGTTCTGCATATCTGTGCATCTGCACAAGAGCTGCCTGTCAGCAGCTTCGGGAATTGACAAAGGCTTTGAAAGTTACTGTATCTGTATGATTAGCAATAAGAAAACTCGTATTTTTATCACTTATTTGTCACTGAAAGTACAAAGTGGAAAAATGCTGCGCTGTTTACCGGACCATCATGCCATGCCTGGGAGATTCAATATACAGAGTACAGGGTAGGTGCACTCCACTCTGCAGATGCTCTCTCACAGGGGTGGGAGAAAGGAACACCCTTCACAATATCCTTTAAAAAACACAGGAAAATGTTATAGCAAAAGCTGATACTCTGGAAGACAAATATTGGTAACAGCGAAATATAGTAATTCAATTCCTTATTCCCCCTAAGAAAGATGTAATTGTGATGTGCATATATCTATGTATCTATGTCTCTCTCTATCTATCTGTATCTTCAGGTGATGTAATGCACAATGTAGAAATATAACTGTAACAATATTTTTCCCATCTTAATGGGCATCTCAGATGAAAGCAATGCTAGTGCAAACAGACACTTCTGTCTGACAGCAGCTCACTGTACTTTACTTTAAGCATGTTTTCACTCATGTAACTTCAGCTAGTGCTTAGAGATGATTTAGTAACAGTCACAAAACACTGTGCAGATACTATTAGTATGAATGAACCTAGTCCAATTAACCAGGCTCTCAGCTAAACCAAATGAACACTCTCCCTAGACTTTTTTGCACGAGCTGAGCTAAACTGAATTCAAACTGTTGCAGCTTCAGTATACAAGAATGGTTTGATAACAGTAAGCTGAAATAAAGGAAGAAAGTCTACATACAAGCTTTTATCAGCGCAAGTCTGTCAGCAAAAAGCCTAACAGGAATCTAATGGAATTAACCCCCAAAACATAATCTCACAGCAAAATATAAAAGATTGATGCCTAAAGGAAGCAACTACCTATATCCTACAGCAGTGGTAGGAATAAATTATCTTAGTAGTAGAGTAAGTTAAGTAGGATCAGAATGAAGGTTAAAAATCCTAAACTAAGATAGCTACTCCTTGATTCAAAAGTGTGTGTCATGCAATTACAAACTTTTTTTATTCCCCTAGGCAGCTGGGATTTTCCCAGGATACCCATTCAAGTGTATGTTCAATCAGTACATATTCAGGAATTCACCTCTTGTCTATACAAAGTTTCAAGGAGGTCAAGGGGAATTTTGTCATTGCCTCCAGTGAGGCCAGGCATTTCACCCACCAATCTTGCAGCTGAAGTGAGGTCTTTGGATAAAAACGATGTGAAATCTAAACAGCACAAATCTCAGACACATTTAATAAACCAAACAAGATACCTTTCCATCTAATAATTCACTTAGCCTAATTTATCAACTTAAAAAAGAAAAAAAATAAAAAAGTTTACATTGATTCTTTTTTCTAATGCAGAGATCTTAAGGGGTGAAATGTAATAGACCTTTTTCTCTCCAGCCACATCCCTTAGACTGCATGTATGCAGAAATATATTTTACACACATTTGAAATATTTCAATAGCATCTGTCCTCTCAGAGGCTAAACTCAAGTGCAATACTTTACACACCAGTTTTTCTCTATGAAAATCTGCAAAATCACTCAGCAATTGCAAGGTTCCATAAGCCATCCACTCTACAACCTGGGGGCTAAGAGAGCACAGGGCTGAAAGCAATAGAGAGAACACTTTCCATATCTTGGGAAAAGAAGTTGTAATGGTTACCACGAAAGGAAACTGTCTTTTGTGATTGTTTTCTTCACAGATGTATGTAATTTCCAAAAATAAGAAACAGCATCTCAATTAATTCTTAAAAATCAAGAGCCGTGCCATACTAAATCTTACTTTTAGTGAAACAAAATATAGGGAAAAGTCTGCTTTTAAGATTTGTCAGTACATACTTAAGAAATAATTAAAAAAAAAAAAAGTCATATCCCCCAAACAAATAGTACTAGTTCAGGTTAGATACAAAATATCAACATATGATTTTATGTAACTACACTGAAGCAAGTGCCCCAGTCACTTAAGCTTTGCAAAATTCTAAAAAATTATCTTGCCAATTGTCTCACTCAATAAAGAAGTTGCTTTCTGTTCTCCTCTTATCTGCAATTAAGTTTCTACTTGAGGATTAGATTGTGTCATCTGAACTCATGAGAATGTCTTTGTGAGCGAATTTTCCTTGAGATGACATTTGTGGGAGGGATCTCCTTCCTGCTGGACTGCAAATAAATCTATCCAAGAATGTTCCTGGGCACTATGTTCCAGCTGGCCCCAAAAGGACAGAGTCCATGCCGGGCAACTTCTTTAACTTCTAAAAGAAGGAGCTGCTGGCAAGCTGACTTTTGGGAATGGCTCCTGAAATGTGGTAGGGAATAGCTTGGGAGAGTACTTCTTGGCACATGCTTAACTCACACCAGGCAAAGTCTTAACGCTTCACTAACATGGGCAATTGCAATCCATTGTCCAGGAACATTTCCACCTACTGTCTGATTTACGAGCACAGAGTTGGCCAGAAACACTTTCAGACTTTGTAATGCAATTGTGTGTGTGCAGGAGAGAACAGGTCAGGCACAGCCCTAATGGAAAGTTCACCTTTTAAACCATAATCCATGCTTCCCCCCAATCACACATATTTCAGAATAACTCACACAGTCTTTTCCTTCCACTTGGGATGAAGGAGCCTGAAGAGAGTCTTCCTCCCCAAGAACAGTATTGAGAATAGTAGGCAGTGGGCAGTAAAGATAACCTTCACATGTGGCTAGTTGGTTTTTGTTTGTTTGTTTGGTTTTTTTTAATAACAGTATTATGGGATCCTCATGCACTAGTTTTAAAGAATGAACACAACGTCTCTCCAAAAAAAAAAAGACACGGAGGCATAAAAACATACATATGATAAACAACTGCATGATCTCCATCTGAAGAGCAGCAGAGGTAGAAGAGAGTAAACCTACTGGTGAAAGGTACAATGCATTCAGGGAGTTCTGCAAGGTGTTGATGCTCCTGCTTCATCTTACTATTTAATGCAGCTGCACTTAGGTTAAGTTCACAAAGTGAAATCTTGGTCCTTAACTGCTCTACTTACATATTTCATATTCTTCGGGGGAGTGACTGTGAGGGGCAGGGAGAGAGGGGAGGGAGTCACAAACCAGTACTCCATCAAATTAGCACTCTGTCTACAATAATTACACAAAAATCATAAATAAAATGAACCAAAGCAAATAAAACTATTTCACAATTTCCTCCTCTTTGCAATGCTTTATGAAAAAGAAATGAGAGGAAAGAAAAACTGTTCACTTCTTGCATTTGACAGTTTGTGATACACCAACTTTTATATGTAGTGCACAAAAAACAATGACAACACTTTAAGTAAATCAGTAATTTATAAAACTGCATTACAGAGGAAGCTGACAAAGGTCTGAGTTGATTTTGAGACCTAAAGCGGAACTGTGTCTAATTACAGTAACAGTTTTAGCATAACCAATTAGTGCAATTTACTTACAGTGCAGCTAATTTTGAAACATGACTTGCTGTAGCCCTGATGTTTGTATTCATTTCTGAAGATGACAGTGGTAAGTTTGGTGACTTAAAGATTTTCCATCACAGTGTGGTTTTTTGAGGCACACTACGAGAGCGTTAATACATTCTTTCATCAGTAAACACACCAACAACCACACGATTTATTACTCATTCATATCCACCACCTGTGGATCAAAATAAAGTGACAGTAAAAAAGAAAAAGTAAAAAACTCCCTTTGTTCAAGGGGCTCTCTATGTCTGTAAGTTGGTGATTCTTCCTAAAACACCCTGGTGTACCGGTTCAGACTCTCCAAGTGAAACTTGTGCCTGCAAATCCTAAATGGCATCAAGTGCTATCACTTGTAACATATCTCAGGTGCACCAAGTGGTTTGGTAATTATACAGCAGTCTTCAGGAAAGCAGAGCTCCTCTGATTATACAGTTCCTTACCTTTTAGAATCAGATTATCTCCCTTGGCAAGACCATTTTAAAATGTAACTGAAACCCCTAAGTATTAAAATATCCATAAATAATCCTACATAATAGTAGACTACATTGTCAAAGCTTCTGATTATTGGTAACTTCTACCAAAATGAGAACCAATCCATTTTAGTCTAGAAATTGAACATTTTAGCCCTAAGCTTCTGTAATCAGCACGCACAGTTAGAGAAAAAAAAAAAACAAAAAAAGTTTCTTACACCACACATAAAGAGAAACTCCAGATATCTAGCACAGCCTCTGTTGCCTTCTCCCAAGGTTGAAAATACTGAACTGCCACCCTGTTTCAAACAAAATCATTGCTACTCATGTGCAAAGGTAACTACATTGGCTCTCTCCTGAACAATCCCTGAGGCAGAGGAACAGCAGCAGTTCATGCTTTTATGGTAGTAACACCTCTGCGTCTTTCATCTGAAACACAGTGCCAGTGAGTTAAATAAAACAAAGACAACATAAAGGCTTCTTGAGAAATACCAAAACAATCAAAATAAGGTTTTTCTGCAATAGTGGATTCAATGTCACATAAACAGAAAAAACCCTTCATATTTCTGAAAATGCAGGATATGTGCACCAAGTTTTTTGACCTTGTCCTAAACTTTCAGGCACAGAATACTAATGAGAAAAACATGCTTCATCTTCCTCTTTCCCCCTTTGTCCTATAAGTGGCAATAAACCTTTATTTATTATGGCTAGTAAAGGGTAAAGAAAAGGATAGTGACCAGAAAGAATAAATATGAAGAGAAATAGCACACAGGAGTCTCCACCAATTGAAATATGAAATATTTTTGAAGTCAAAAGTACCATACATATCTGCACTTAATATGCATATGTTTTCTGAGTCAAACTGTCCTGATTTCAACGAGACATTATTTTTTATTTGTAAGATTACGGTTTAAAATCAGATTGCATAAAGAGAAAAACACCCAAGTACTTTCATTGGTAAGGATTTGGTGTGCTTTGTCACCTGCAATTCCATGTCTGGTGTGCTGTCTACCTGCAATCCCAATCTGTAATTGATTAATTTAAGATGATCCAATATGACATTTTCAGTAAGACATCTATTCAATATTATTCTTACAGACACTGCTCAATCGAGCATGATCTCACATTCAGCCAATTTCTTTCTGGGACTCTGCTCCAGTGACTGATTGGGAAATTAGTCTCAGCAGATGAAATCATTATTACTTGCTGTACCTGCACCCATCTAGGAACATAAGAGACAAAACAGACTGTTCAAATCAATCTTTCCCAACTGCTAATTCCTAAAAATATTTAAATGTTCTACTGTGGAACAGAAATGCATTCTGCTCTCTTCCTGCCACCTGAGAAAAAGATCTAAGATTTAGCTCATTACAAAAATTAATTATTTTGTATTTTACCATAAGTGCAAAGGGCAATACAGGTAATACTGTATATTTAAATGCTGGGAGTTTAGTAAGAAAGTGTAAAAAATCTATTGTGCTAATCATCACTACCACTTAACTACTGCCCTTTTGCACTTAGAGAATTTTTGGCTTTTGAAGACTGATTTGGTAAATCTGTTGAATGTAAATACTCGCCTGAATATGATCTCAAATTCTTTAGGAACACGTTTTATTTCCATCCAGATTTGATGTATGTATTTGTAGCTTACATCATACAGAAAAATAATTTGAAAATATGCTATTTGTTTCCATTGTTACTAGGGTGAACTGCCAGTCCAATCCTGCAAGTTTCTATACCTTAAACAAACCTTACAGAATCTGTAAGTTAACCAATCAAAACTCTGAAGCAGCAACACAAGAAATGGAGCAATAAGAAGGGTTTTGCTCTCTCTCAAGACTTCCTAGCAGTCTAAAATTAAAGTCCTATATGATGTATATCAAGCATGACTTTCATGGTTATCCTCAAAACTCATGTATGGAAAATTTTCCTTACTTGGACCTTCACTTTCCTATCTCAAAGGATAAAGTAGGCATGCTTTAATAACATTATCTCAATCCACTTGAAAAGCCCTCTTAATTCTTATTAAAACAATCTAATCTGCCTGAGGTAAGATTTTGGTTTTATTTAGAATACTAAACCTTATCTAATTAAGTGCAATATTAGGATGTTAACTAATATACACAAGCCAACCTTTAAGAGTCCAGTGGGCATAGACATCAATCTATACTAACTGAAGCCTAGACCCCAGTGCCATGGTTAACCCAACAGGCCACACTTCCCTATGTCCCTGTTCCCAAGTGTCATACATCCTAACCAATTCCTGGTAATGGGCTTACCTGGGGTGGGGGAGTGGGGGAGATCCACTATTTTATCCTCATTAAAAACCTATTGGAAGGTGACAACCATTGCTCAGTGTTTAAACCAGCTTCAAATTTCACTGTCAACAAGAAGATGGTTTTCCTTTCCCCTTAGAAACTAACTAGGGAGACAGAGAACTTACTATACCACAAAAAGAAAATGCATCCACAATTTTAGTATTGGACTTTAGCCAGTAGGAATTTTGAGCTGCACCCTCTTTGACTGGTGTGCTGTTTAGCCATCTGAGTTTTCCGGTTTCACCTTCAGCTTTCAGTTATCTTCAACTGAAACATAAATCACTGAAAAGACAAGGCTTGCCTTCAGTTTTGTGAAGTTCATCAATCCAGTGAAAACACTGGATTTATTGTCTACTGGGATTGGTGGGATTTGGGGTTTCCAACATATAGCCTAAGGGTCAAAGATTCCCCTAATGTTTGTTTTCATCAGCAAGACTAGCCCAGCAGTTTAAGCATAAGCACCTAACCTAGGTTTGTAGCTCAAGAACTACATTCAGTGAATGGAAACCCATGATGGTTATCAACCCCTTCAAGAACAAAATTGCTAAAAACTCACATAATTAAATAATAAAAATCTCTGTTTATCAGCAGCCAAGCACAATCTCACATATACACTCTACTACTCAGTTACTGATGCACTTTAAATACGGACAAATTACTCATGTAACATAAGCTACCTTCTTTCTGGCAAATTCCACTCAGAAAGCTAAATATATACTGTTTGTCTTTGTATACCAAAGTATCCAGCCAGCTGGTGCAGAGAGGAAAAAAAAAACTAGCATACATTTTTCACCAGAGAGTAAAGAAAAAAAAAAAAAAAAGAGAAAGAGAACAAGCACTTTTTAATTTCACTTGATGATTGATAACCAATATGCACAAATGCACAGTATAAGATTTTGGAGTACTACAGACCTATGTAAAATCATCCAAATACCAGATCTGAGATGAAAATTAAGGGGCAAAAAGAACATTTACTCAATGTTCTAGTTTTCAACTTTTAGTGAGTTCTTAATTTATTAGTAATAGATTGTTTTTCTTGGAGGAGGTTCAGAAAAAGCTGGGAGACTTTTTTAAGCGTCAGCTTAAAAATGCTTGCAACTATTCTTAAATGCCAGCTTAAGAAATGTATAAATAAAATTGAACATTAAGACCTCTAAACTTGGAGACACATGCTCAGAACAGGAAATGATAGTTTGTTAATAAAGAAAGGTAAATCATTCTCTAGGTTTCCGGTGGGAAACTTGGCAGGGAAAGGATTTTGACCTCAGTGGAAGGTAACTGCCACAAATGACAAATCAAGCAACTTTCTTCTTACAAGTGAGGCAAATGTTTGACATAAGGCTGGACTGCATTCAGATCTATCATTCCCTGTGGCATATTCTTCTTACTTTAACAAATAATCTTGCAAACTATTTGCATTGACCGTATTAATTACATTTTTTTTCCTCCTCTCTCTCACTGAGTAAAGCCATGCAAGCCTAACATTTTTTGTGAATGATTACTTATTTCCTATTTGAAGCACAAAAGCTCATCACTTATAGAATAGGTCAAGCTTTCAGTGCCTATTAGTCCTAGTCTGGATCAAATTAATGCATTTTCCTATGTTCATTTTCCTTTTCTGTTGTAGGAACAGTATATGGGACATATGTGCAAAGGAAGGGAGCAAAAATCCTGCATTGTTTTCAGGTGCAGAAGTAAACAAGAACAAAAGAATACACTTTAAAATCTCTTTTTGGTTTCACATTAGGCTCACTGTGACTATAATACTGTGAAGTTTGCAATTAGAAGTACCCATTCTCCCAACTCAAAACAACAAATGGGGGGAAAAAATGACAAGTAGCCCAGTTTAATTTCAAACGTTAATATATTTTCTATTTTATAGTGAACATATGCATCGTTCACCCCTTATTTGCAGCAACTATGACGTCCTCATAAAAAGGGGTGACATTTGTAAGATGCCTCTTAAAATAAATATTTCTTTTTATAAAATAATAAAACTTCAAATAAATATTCTTTACACTAAACAATATGTTGAAAAAATTAGAAAATAAAGGCTGAATTTTACTGTAACTGTACAATATACATGAAGTCCAAAGGGAAATCAAAGTCTTGTAATAGAAGGTTTCCGTAAGACAAAATACAATCTAAAAACATACTGATTGATTCACATTCTTCCGAATGTACAACATATTAGTATAATATTTTGTGACTGTGCCATGTCTTATGACAGCACTTACTTTTCACAGTTGAAAATATTATTGTATATACAAAAATATAGCACATTATCTCTGGCAGAAAACAATGAAAAAAAAAGGAGTCATTTGCTAATTTACAAATTTTGCAAGTACTATTCACAAACAATAGAGTTGCCTAGGAGTGTCTGTGTTGCTTTAGCTTATGCAATATGTGGGTCACAATGTACTGCATCCCTTTTTTTTCCCCTGTATGCCACTAGCTGGATTCTAACAAGCGTATCAGTTAAGATGGCACACACACAGAAAAGCATTTCACTGCAAACAGCAAAGTACATCCCCAACCCTTCTACTACAGTGCCAAGACCATAGCTGCTTAGTTGGTTGCATATGTATGTTACTTTAGTATTTCTGGCTAGTGATGCTATGTTGGCTTTTCAAAGTTCCTGGGGGGTACGCTGGGAACTTTGCAGCAAACGGTGTTGGAGTGTTTACAGCGGCACCCAGGCCGATTTACCCGGTCGTAACAGCCCTGGCACAACTTAAGGCAACCCTTGGCTGGTAGGTAACACCACAAGCAAGGCAGAAAGAGGGACACTACACCCATGGCGGACCACCTAGTGCAGCAATGTGACTGACTGCAGGAGCAGGGGTTGTCAGCACAGTTGTCCTCGTCATCGTTAGAGCAGTGATAGAAGAGGCCCTTCACACAGCAAACGCAAGTCCCGTAATCAACCACGTTCTGGGCTGAGCAAAGACACTGCTTGTCACAGATCCAACATGAGGGGAGGGTCCTTGGATAAGTGCACTCCTTACACTTACACTTTCCACAGTCCTCACACCTGTAGCTGTGTGCTCCCAAGTCTTCTTTGCTCAGTGGCTTCAGCTCACTTGACTTGAGCTCAGACTTGGGCTGCATTCGGACTATCCCATCAGCAACTGGCCCCGAAGATGATCCCAGAAGTCTTTGCTCTGAGGAATTACTGCTCGTACTTGTCCTCGTACTGCTCCGTGAACCTGTGCTGATTGTGCTGATGGATCGGGACAGAGGCGCTCGAGGAGACGTGTGCGTTTGCGTGTGCTGGATCCGGCTAAAATGACGATGCTCAGGCAAGCCATGGGGCCTTTCATTTTTGGGTTGGGTTGTCACCCGAGGAGAAGACTTGACCCCCGGCCGTGGAGCCACCGTAGGTCCCTCCGTGTATTCATTCGTGTTTCGGATGGCTCTGATCTGGTCCAACGACAAGACGTGGACCTGCTGCATCAGGACATCCCGCAGGTCGGGCTCCCCGTGCGCTCTCCCACTGTCACGCCGAGCCTGTAGTAAGGGCTGCGACCCACTGCCGTGCTGAGTCTCCATCAGTGCCCAGAAGATTGCTCACCCCGCCAGGCTTAGAACACATCTGAAATCCTGGAGCAACAAAGAGAGGATTCACTATTGCAACACATCTCATGCTCTCTCCAGCAGCCTTTCAAGCCTGCAGGACCCCACAGCACCGCAGACAATCAAGTAATGCATCAGCCATTAAAAAAAGGAGTCACATCTGGGACAAGCACAGGCACTGGTCAGCTGAGTGCACTTCCCTTGGCCTGTTCTGCCTACTGCTGTGGACAGCTTAAGGGGATTCTTTCCTAGGACCATGCAGCTTAACTGATGGCCCTGGAAAGCTTAGGTATTACTCCTGCTAACTGAGGCTTCCCAGGCCATCTTCTGGTCAGACCATGGCTTTTAAAGTGATTACATTTCAGCCACTTGAAGTGACACTTCTTTTTGCATCAGGCTACTGAAAACCTTATACTAAAAAAAAACCAAAAACAACCAAACTATCCTGCAAGTATTTAGCAAGTGTAATGTGACCTGCTGATGACAGACATATAATTCTCCAATTTTGTTTAAAACTGGGTAATATTTTGGTAGGCTAGTCTCTTTACATATTAAACTTTACATGATGTAAATAGGAAATTTTAGTTTAATACCAATGGTCCCAAGAAAAACACTAAATAGCAATAAAATGTTTGAGGTTAGACATTAAATGAGTTAGTGCTACCAAAAACTTCAACAGCACAAGTAAAAATATCTCTCTCCAATATTTTAGTGTGTGTCATACTGGTGCACACCACTGTGATTGTTATTTTAAGGCTCAATACTACAAAAGCAATGCTACCACAGTTGTTTAGGTTTGGTTGGGTTTTTTTAATGTGTAAAAAATTCCATAGACTACATTTCAAATTGTAAATATTATCAGGAGAGGCTTGTGGGATAGAGGCATGCATAACATAATCAAATAATGCCAGCATCCAAGAAATTTACTTGATTTTGAATATTACTTGAAAGGACGTTAATTACAAAGTAAGTAGGCAGACTTTAGAATTTAAAAGAAAACCCAGTAAAAGACACAGAAGATGAGAACTTGCAAATAACTACCACACTAACTACAACATGCACAAGTTTCAAGTAGTGCCCTCTAAATTAGTTAATATTTGTTTTGCCTTTATCATATCTTAAAGTGGCTCCAAAATCCAATTACCTATACAAAAATCCAGAACAATATTTTGCAATTAAAGCCAAGTAGGAACCAAACTTGTTACAAGGACCACACAATGTCTTCAATTATACCTAGAAAGAGCACCATAGTGTAACTCAGTACACATCAGTTACCAACAATAATACTGTACTGCAGTATAATAAAATACAGCCAAACAGTTTAACAAAGAGTATCTCAAGACACTGTCTTTATTCTAACATCAATGAAAAACATTTAACCTCTTAACTCCTGGCTCCTGTCCTTCAAGTGTTTTTTCTTTAAAAAAAACCCTAAAAATAAATACATACAGACAACTGTCTAACTTTTTAGAGTGACCACTTATTTTAAAGACTGCTGAATCCTGGTTTTGGACACAGGATGTATGTTACGGTGTTCATTTCCTTCCCTGCCATCCCGCCCCCCCCACCCAAAAATAAAAAAAAAAGAAAAAAAGTCTCGCGAACTTGACGTGAAGCATTTATCCTTTTTTTTCAAATTAAACCTCTGCCATAGCAAAAGTTTCAACCAACAGCCTAAGCACACGTTCACCTCTTCTGAAACTGGTGATAAAAAATAAGAGAAAATAAAATGCTTTCCCCATTCTTGAGAGGAATTGGCAGCCCCATCTGTCCTCCACGCCCAGGTTTCCACCAGCCCCAGCCAGCCTAGAGAGTCCGCCGGATCAGCCCGTGCCTCTCCAGAAACGACAACCCAGTGCAAAAGCAGAGCTGACCCTGACCTGAAGGCGCTTCAGACAAGCCCGGGATCGGTGGCGGAGCCCCCCTCAGACGCCAAGGTGGGAGCTGGAAAAGCAGCCTCCGGTCTCCGCTTCCCTCCCCGCCTCCAGCTCCATCCCGGGCGGGGGGCGCGCAGCAGGTGGGAGGCGACAGCCCCTCGCCCGCCGGAGAGTGCAGACAACCTGGAGATAACCAGGAGACATCCTCCGGGCCGGGAGGTGGGAGGGGGCTGCTGCAGCCGCCTTATCAGAAAGTCAAACCCATGCTTCCTTTTAACTCTTCCCCCCTGCCCTCCCCCAGAGATGCTAAAGGAGCTTCCCCTCCCGGGAAGTGCCAGGCGCCCCGCAGACGGTTCAGACAACACCTCCGGGACAGCTGGGCAAAAGGCAGATTACCCCCTCTCGCCTTGCCCTAAGCACCCATTCAACTTCACAAAGCCAGCCGCTGGAAAAGCTCCTCTTATTTTACGCATATTCTGCAAATTGCCTGACCTTCAGCCCGCCCCGCTCCGCCCCAGCCCGGAGGGACCCAGAGGCATTTCCATCAGGACGAGCCGGGTGCTCCCCGGATTTGCTCCCCTTGATAGATCCGCTAACAGGACAGGATGCAAAGGACCAGCACATTTATTTGCAAACCTACGTTTGCCTGAAAATCCTTAAGGGAGGGCACATCTCTCCCTCCTCTGACCTAGCACTTCTCCCCTTTGCATCCGCCAAGAGCAAGAAAAGCAGATTTGCCTTTTTGTGTGTGCATGTGTGTGATAACACGATTCCCTACTTCTAAGAGGCAAAGTCCACTCTCACCGAGCTCAAGTGCCAAGATTGCTAACTTTTCTTAGCTGGGCTTGGCAAAAGGGTAAACGAAGGGGACGGGTTTCGCGTTCGGCACACTTGGGGAGGTTTAAAACGCGAGGGGCTTTTTGCGTGCTGTGGAAAAATCCCGTGTACCGCTGGCCGGGGAAGGGCGAAGCCTGAGGGAGAGAAGTCCTCTGCCCGTGAATTCCTGTTTAGTGGCCGGAGCCTGTACAAGGCACCCCCACCCCCATTCCCACCGCACACACACCAACCACCTCCTCTTCTTTCAAAGTGCTTTGAAACCCCCATTAAGGGCCGAGTGTGTGATCAGACTATGGATTAGGGCAAAAGGGACTTTACCATCGGGGTGGGGCAAAGTGACACACAAATAGCTTGCTGAAAACACCAGCAGCCTTTTTTTTTTTTTTTTTTTTTTTTTTTTTTTT
>PYHW01010678.1:4965901-4981603 GCA_013186435.1 Turdus rufiventris
GTAAAAATTATGGTTTTTCCTTGCCTCTACACATGCCCTCTGCACAGAAGAACCTAGTGAAGGACTTTCCTCATCTTACAGATCGAATTAATTTCATCACAGGAGAGCTATCTAAGCGTACACACACATACACACACACACACATATATTTGTACCAGACGTGCACTCACTTCCGAATCGCACGAATCTCCTGACGCCACTAGAGACAGGCGTAAATCACGCACTGAAAGGCGGGTTGCCCCTTCTCCCTCAGGAGCGGGGCACAAGCAGCCCCGCCGCTCTCCGAGCGCGCTGCGCCCTCCCTTCACCTCCCCGGGGCTTGTCGGAAACCCACGCGTGCCCAGCGAGGCAGGAGCGCACAGGACCTCCCGTGCCCGGCTCCCCGCTGCAGCCAGAACACGCCGGAGCCGCGGCTCCTCCGAGCGCACCCCCCGCTCCGCTGGCAGCTCCCAGGCATTCCGGGGCGCCCGCGCAGCCCTCCGCCCCCCGCGCAGCCTTCCGCACCCCCGGGGCACCCGCAAAGCCCACGGAGCTCCCCCCACCCCTCCCCGCAGAGAAACCGCTCCGAAATCCCACCTCCAGCTCCTCTCTGAGAAAGGAAGGAGAAGGGAAGGGGGGGAGAGGGAGAACCTGTACGAATGGAAAAGGGATCGGCCTCAAACATTTCCACGAGTTTTCTTGGAGCAACCAAGGGTGGGGGGGGGAGGAGGTTACTGAAAAGCTTGTTTTGCAAAGAAGGAAAAGGCTCTCACCGTGATCGCGGCGCTGCACCAAACCCCTCTCTCGCTTGTATTTTCTTCTTCCTGCGGTTTGCAAATAAATCCAGCCCTAAAGCAAAAAAAAATTCTTTTCCAAACTCTGCTTTAGTCCAACTTGCAAATTAGAGTAAGAATGATCACCATGTTAAAAATAATAAAAAAAAAAAGTCCAGAGGAAAGTTAGGTGCCTCTCCCCAGATCGATTATAAATACGTGTGCGTGTATATACTATAATAATAATAATAATCAAAACACCTCTCCGGATCGGGGTGGGTTTTCTTTGCTCCTAAAAAGAGATCACTCAGTCTTAAAAACACACACACTTTCCTTTTTTTTTCCTCAATGAACAGGAGGCCGAATCGCCAACACCAAGTCACTTTTTTTGTTGCTGTTGCAAATTGATCAAGAGGAAAGGGAAAAGCCAAAGAAAACAAAATGAAGTGGATCTAAAATAAAATCCCAGAGCTTTCTTCCACTGAGCTCCTCCAAAAAAGCAGCTTGTACAATGTAGCCGTTCTGCTGAGAAGCTGCTTGCTGCAGGCTCCTCTCCCCTCTCTCCCTCTTAGCTTTCTCGCTCCCTCTGCGAGCGTGTGTGTGTTGCAGGCAGTTCTGTGGTTTGCAATCGGGGGGGTGTTTTGGGAGCGCAGCGGATTTGTGGTGGTGGTTGTTGTTGTGTGTTTGGAGGAGGTGGAGGAGGAGGAGGAAGATTTGAGATCTGAGCTGTAGGGGCTCGGCGTTTTTCTGCTCGCTCGCTCTCTCCCTCTCTCTCTTTTTCTTTCCGGAGGAGGTAGGGTGATCTCTCTGCAAAAGCAGCAGTAAATGGCGTCATGTGGATCTGAGGAGGAACAGAGCAGTTGTTGTCCCAGAGGATATATCGCATCCGGTCCCAGCTCATTGGCTCTGCGGGGCTACATTCACTGGCGCTCCCAGCGCCCTGCCAGCACTCTAAACTGCGGGAGGCATTCAAAAGGGCAGCGCTGCCGCCGCCGAGCCAGTCCGGCCGTCCCGGCCCCGGCCCCGGCCCCGGCCCGTCCGCGGCGCTCCCCGCGCTGCCGGGGCCTCACCGCAGCCTGTGCTCACGGGAGGCTGCTCCGTGCGCGGTCTCACGCCGCTCGGGCTTGCTTTTGTGCTCGTGTATTTACTCAGAGGCAGGCGGCGATAGGTTTGCAGGGAAACCGAGGGGAACTCGCTTCTCGCGGGGAGGAAGGCGCGCTCTCCCCGCCGCTGCTGGCGTTCGGGAGACCTGTGTCCAAGTGCTCCCCATTGCCTCCCACCCGTTTTTCTTCACCGAGTGGAATAAAAGTTTACACTTTCTGCCCCTCCCCCGCTTCGCCCTTTCCAGCCGCCGGTCGCCGGCCGCGCAGGGAGCAGGAAGGGTGATTACTTGGGGCATTGTCCCGCGGATTAATGCGATTAGGCGGCGCGGAGGGCGCCCCCGTGCCCGGGCGGGAGCGCGGAGCGGGGCCCGCGGAGCGGAGCGGGGCGGAGCGGGCGGCAGCAGGTCCCCGCGCCTCGGGCGCCTGCCCGCGGGGTGCGCAGCGTCCCTGCCACCAGCGGGGTCCCCTCGCCTGTGCGGGGGGGCCTGAAGGTGTGGGGTTTTTTTTCTAGTAAGTTAAAAAAACCCTGCAAACTTCCCCCTCCGCCCCCCACCCCCAGTTTTATTTTAGTTGCCATCCGTGCGGGGGACACGGTCTGCGAGCAGCTCGCGAACGTGACTGTTTGTCTTCTGGGCGGTTCCTGGCACGGTCACAGCTCGGTCCCTTTGGTACGAGCTGAAGCACTGACGGGGCCACTGTGGCAGGTCGGACGCGGGCATCTTGCGCTGACGCGTGTATATACGAGCACCCCTGTCCCCAGGCAGGCAAGCACCGAGCACCGGTGTCCCCGTGTCACGCGTGGCACTGCTTAAAATACACACCGTGTGCAAGGCAAGGATCGCTGCTCTGTTCGCATGGACAGCCCTAAGTGCAAAGCCCAACCAGCCCTGTGCTGCTCGAGGCGATTTCGCAGGCACTTCCTCTGCTACACCTGCTGGTCACCGCTCTGTAGAGGGGGTGGTCATTCCCCATAAAAACGTGCAAATAAGGAGGACTGTGTCTCGCATGAACGGCCTTCGGGCTTTCCTGGCTTTATACGCAAGTATCCGATCTTCCACAGTACTATTCTGAACCTGCAAACTATTTTCCATACTTGGGTGACAGTAAGGTCAGCCGGAGTTAAACGGGGCTCGCTTCTTTCCTTTCAAGCGTGTCCCATCGCTCCCTAGCCCGCACAGAACTGCTGCAGCCCGGCCATCCCCTGCCCACCCCGTTCGACCCCCGGCCCCGCAGACGGAGCGCTCTCCCGCCGGGGCGAGGGCTGCCCCCGGGCCGGAGGCGCAGCCCGGTGGGGCTGGGTTACCCGCGGGGCTCCGGGGCGCGGCGGCGGCGCGGCCGCTGTGCCCGGCAGAGGGAGCGCGGCGCCGGGCGGGGGGCGGCGGGTCAGGGAGGCTCCGCGGGGGCAGCAGCCCCGGCGCCGGGCAGCGCCGCAGGGAGCCGCGGGCTGCCCGGAGCATCCCCGCGGGACGGGGCAGCAGCGGCCTGGCGTCTCCGTGAGGATGAACCGGGCGTGATGCGCACGATGCACATGAGCATCCTCGGAGATGTGCCCTGTGTAGGCTGCGCGCTCTGTGTCAACAAGGCAATCCACGGTGTTCAGCTGTGAGAGATAAGTATGGGTTAAAATATCCAGGAAACAGAAAACAGAATATTCCCCTCACTGCAGATAACAAAAATTGCTTCCTCCCAAATAGCAAAGTCAAAAATAGGCTAAGAAGTTTTTGTGAAAGCCTATACACATGGGAAAGGTCTGTTAAATTATTTATCATCGTTTATATTGAGTACATAAATAGTGTTTTAAACTGGAAAGTTCATAACATTTTAAAATCCGTTGGTCAGTAGTGCAACCATCAATTCCCACACCAGTTCTCAACTACAGGTGTATACACTTAATTCAGAGAGTAGTCTCAAAGACAGATCTGAAAACAGTGAGGCGAAGAAGCTATTTTTATTCACNAAAAAAAAAAAAAAAAAAAAAAAAAGCGCCAAAAATAAAGCCAGGAAAACCCCCCAAAATACAGCATCCTGGTACTGATGACTGAAAAAGAAGCTTTACACTTGCAAAGATTTGTGCGCTAACTGGCGCAAACACAAACAATAAATAGTGCACAAATCCTCCTAAAAAATTAAACGTGCTCTTTTAAGTGCATGTGCTTGTGTGTGTTCGTGTTGAAACCTCAACGCTGATTTCTCAGGTTTTTAATCTGATGGTACCTTGGAACCAGCTTTTGGAGGATTACATGTGTCATTCACATTTCTTGTCACGGAGAGTGGCTTAATGCATGTGATTATGTTTCCCCTAGTGGTTTGCTCTAACCACTGCATGATTTTTTTTTTTCCTTTTAATCCAAGCAGACCTTGTTTTTTGAGATGAAGCTCTTGAGTTTATTCTCAGCAGAGAAATGTAACTGTTGTGTGTATGTATATATATGTATTTGTACACACCAACATACAAGTATATTTATATGTGTATAGGTGTTGCATATTCATGATATATTTGAATAGCAGAAATTCCAGTGGCTTCAGGTGAAAAACGGGCCACAGACATTTGAAAAGTGTATGACATGACAGACACCCATCTGAAACAGCTGAAATTTTTCTGCTTCATCCTGAAATTCTACCACAAGTTTTTACTTGCTCCAATTTTCAGGCCAGGACCTGAAAAAAAGTGGTTTCCCCCTTTATTTTGAAAAGGGAGGGAAGTTCATTCATAAGGAATTCTTCCTGCAAGGGAATGAAAATGCAGTACTTTGCTGACTTTGAGAACATTGTGTGCATTATCTCATGAGTTAATGCAATGATATGGGAATATTGATTCTGCACATCCTAAAAGGACTAAGTTTGGCTGCACACTGCTTCTAATGCCCAGAAGTTCCATTGAAATGTAAACCTTTAATTTATTATCTTCTGTGTTTGTGACTCTGAATAAGCTGAAGTATATAAAGGAATTATAGAGCTTTTTAAAGGTGTAAAGCTTTTTTTGCCTACTGATATTTCACTGAGGTTCTCAGGCTGATAAGGCCACTTAGATAAATTGTAGAGAGAAACAGAGAAGTCAAACACACCGCACTGTAAACAGCTTAAAGTATTTATGAAGAAAATTAGGTCCTTGACTCAGTACTGTTAGTTTTGCTTTTGCAATTTGTGTTGTAGTTTACCTGAAGGAAATCCTGGAATTCTCTTCCCTGAGAAGAGGGGGAAATTGAATATTGTGTTTTAGGAACACAGTCTGGTGGGACAAGGATCTGCACTGTTACGTGTGAAAGAACTGATACCTGCCACTCTGGTTGGGAATGCACAAGCTCTGCAGCTGCTCAGAGATTTAGTCTCCTGCTTTTAGTGATGCCCAGATCTTCTCTGATTAAACCACTATTTTCAGATTTAGCTCATGATAGACACCTTCCTTAAAGGTAATATAGGCCAGAGCCTGTGTAACTTAATCCCACCTGGTGATTGCCCCAGTATATACAGGGACAGTTGCCAGAAGGATATTTTCTTGTTGAACACCAAACATAGTTATGTAAACTTACAGAATAAACAAATCTCTTTCCTGATCCTTCTGAAATTATACTGAAAGATACATACATTTTGTACTTGTAATATAGTGTGGAGCTTTTGCATGTAAATTGTTCTAATAAAGCTAGTATGTTCTTTGATATGTCATTCAATGTTATTTGGTTATATTTGTGTCCTCTATACACTCAGCATTGTTTGNTTTTTTTTTTTTTTTTTAAATTCTACTTTATAAACCTTTCTAGCTTATACAATGCATTTTATAATTAATTCTCTCTTCTCAAATACCTTGAGACCAAATGTTCATAAGTGGCACAATCTGGCATGGATTGGGACTAAGTGAAGTTTATTTGCTAAGCTGGTATTGTAGCAGGCTTTTTATGGTATATATGGTGTATTTGTTTTTGGTAGGGTATTCCTCCTAATATTTTTTATTTCCTTGGTAGAAGTAATAATGAGAATGGCAACACAGATAGGCCTTGTCTGTAAGTGTTTGAAACACTACACTTCCTAGATTAATTCAGTTAGAGGTTAGATAGCACTGGGCTTGACTATACTAGAATTTTATGCAAAATCAACCGATTGCCTATTAAAATGTGAATAAGCGCTAGTTTGGGAATTCCCAAAATATTTTGCAGCAGGATGCAGACATTTATGTGTTGACCTGGGATTAAAGTGACTCAGAAGAAACGGAAGACATCAGTGTTAGAAGTTATGGGAAATTTGAAAAAAGGTTTTATGAAGAGACTTATCACATCTCTTCTGTGGTTTGCAGCAGTAGTTTTCATATTTCTTCAGTCTGTAGACTTTTTCTGTGCTTTAGAGGAGAAAGAAAACCATAAGGGAAGCACAGACTTTTTTAGAAAATTGTTAATTACGAGACCTCCCATTTAGAAGTGGTCCATAGGAATTCACAGATCGCAGTTAGAAAACCACTGATGTAGAGATACCTGAACTAGCTCTAAATGCAGTGTAGTAGAAAGGTAAATGAGTGTCTTGGGTACTGTGAGCAGTGGAGTTGGAAGAAGCCTGCTCTGGACCTCCATGCTGTGATGGCCACTCTGCTCCCAGAACACAAGGTATTCTGCTGCATTGGAGGCTGGAGTTAAGAAAGTACTCCTAGAGATTTGTGATTGGTAACATAAATCTTGAAAGTCAGACAAGGCATACTTACAATTCAGACTTACAGATTTTGCTGCAAACAAAAGGAAGCAGAGAGAGCAAATGTTAAAAAAAGTATCATGTTTATCCTATTTACTGAGATTATTTTTATTTTCCTCAGTTGTGAAAGATTTGTGTTCATCTGAGTACAAGCATAAAAGCATACAAGCACATCCTGAAAGCAGAGGTGATGTATGCAGGACAGAATAATTTCCTAGAGACTAATGAATTTTGCACAAAAAGGGAAATAAAAACTGGTGTTTCCTCATCACTTGACTGAAAATCAGAACAAAATCAAAATAAAATATGTTTATATGCTTACATCAATTAAAAAATATTAAAGATTGTAAAATACCCTGATCCTGCTGTCAGATCTGTACTGTCTTTTTTTTTTTCCTGGTTATAATAGCAATATAAATGACAATAATTAAAATGCTGGATATTCTATTACAGTTTTCTCCACAGATCTCAAGCTAGTTTTCAGGAGATGTCACTGTCCATTTTAGAGGTGAGAAAAAACACGGAAGAAAGAAAGAAATAAAGAGGTAACTTATCTCAAAAGCAAGAGCTAGGACCCTCAGGTCCCAGTCCAGTCTCTGTGCTGTGTACATGCTGCTTCCCATGGAGGCCCAAGGTGTTCATTTCCTTCTGATCTCCAGAGTCTTTTTGCACAACCAACATTTCAGAATCTGTGTCTGATAGAATCAGAACACTTTAAAAAAGTATGAACTGTTAGACAGTTACCTTACTTTGAGAGGGAAGAGGACAAAATATTTGTTTATCTAAACAAGGTTATCTCTGCAGGAGCATCCACTCCCACCCCTTGATTAAAGAGTTCCTCTAAACTTCCATCTCTGCATCTGGTGTAGTTACTCCTATCTCATTTGTGGTTTTGTAATCATCTTTTCCTGTATTTTAAGTAGGTCTATTACTTTCAAAAGTTCCATAGAGACAAAGGCAGAAATTAACAGAGAAGCTAGATCTTGGAGCTGTTCCTCCCTGACTCCTTCTGGAGTCTAAGTGAAAGTATTATGTACTCCAAGCCAGGGAGGGAATCCAGCTGTCCAGAGCAGCTCCTAGGATGGTGTTCTAATTAATGAAAGTTAAAGGAAGCATTGGAAATTGCGTTACAAACATAGACAATAAATCCACTGCATCTGACAGAACAAGCTTGCAAAATAAGTCCACTGGAAAACTTCCTTCATTCTTGAGGTTAAGTGTTTAAACCGTTTAACATGTTTTAAGTTTTCTTATTGTTGCTTACTCACAACACAATTCAAATTGGCATAAATTATATCCAGTTCTGATGGTTTACGTTGTGTCAAAGCAGTTGTGTTTTCCAAAGTATGTGCTGTTCAATTTCCATTTTCTTTCTTAACTCTGTAGATTTGTTTTCTCCACAGGGACACGAATTATGGCTCCATAAAATCCATTTTAGCTTAGGAAATTTCTGTTAATGCCTTATTCAAAATTCCAATGCAGACAATAGAAATAAAGGCAGCAACCTTTATTTAATTGAACAGCTTTTGCATCAGGTAAAGTCTGACTTCTATGAAGACAAAGTCTTTGCAGACTTAGAGAATATATGTAAATATATGTCTAAATTAGATGGTCAACATGTAAAAGTATATGTACAAATGGTAGATGCTGGGCCACATCCCAGGCTAGTAGTAGTACTTCCAAGTTTGGTTGAAGCTGGAGCTTAAGCTGCAAAGGCAAAATCTTCATTCAGCCCAACTTCAAAACCAAGGATTTTTTCGACAGTAAAAAGGACTAGGAGAGGGAAAGCATTTTCTCTGTGGTGAGAGGGCAGCAGGAGGGAAGAGAGCTGCCTTTAGCTGAGACCCTCTCGGATTTAGCATTGCAGAAGCTGATTCTGAAGGCAAGTCAATGAAATAGAAACGGGAATTTCCTCCGTTCTCCTTCCTGCTTCTGTCTTTGCCTGTCTCACCTTTTGAGAACCTGATTTGTATTTGTATACATGCGTGTGATCCCGATTTCATTGTTTGCCTTTTCACACAAGCACTTTCACCTACATCCCCCTCCCCTCCCTTCCTCTCATTTGGCAGCCAGTTGGGCTTCTTCCTGCCTTGAATACCGCATTCCCTGGTTATTCAAGCTCAGTCATTAGCACCCTGTCCCCCCACTGAAATTATGAATGAAAAGCCTTGTTGTTCTTTACAAATAACTCGGGCTTCCTCAGTCAGTCAAATTCAAATGGCAGTGACTGCCAGACAAAGCGCCTGTATGATGGACAGTCCTCTCAGCAAGCCATCAAGGCACACAGGAAGTTTTTAAAGGCACAATCTAGGTAGCGCAGCCTGGGCGTTCCCCCCCGGGCGCGGGATCGGGAGCGGCGATGGGGATGGGGATGGGGATCGGGATGGGAATGGGGATGAGGATGAGGATGGCGAACTGCGATGGGGATGGGGATGCGGAGCAGGCTGCCTCCATCGCCGGGGGCAGCCCGGGGCTGGCCGGGCGGCACCTCCGGCACCTTGTGGCGGCGGGGGCGGCGGGCTCGGAGCGGCCGCACAGCCCCCCCGCCGCCCGCACATTGTTCTCCGGCCCCTTTCACGGCGGGGGAAAAGGTAATTGACAGCCCCATTGTCCGGCCCGGCCCCCCGCGGCTTTAAAACACTCCGGGGCCCCAGTCACACGTTGTCAATGGGAGCTGTCGGAGGTGACGAGTGAAGAAGGGCTGTTCAGGAAACAGTTTGAGCCCTTCAAGTGGACAGGCCTCAGTGACTTCTCCGGCACTCCGGCTGCCACAGGCAGCCCCTTCAAAAATAACCTTAAAGCAATAAATCATACGTGTTTCCTGCACTATACAAGGAACAGCTGGTTATTTTTCTGCACTTCCCCTCCCTCTCTCCCCGCCCCACCCCCTCTTTTCTTTAAAAAAAAGCCTAAAATTATTTAAGCACAGGAAATCAAGCATGTCAAAGTTTGGCAAAGCAGTTTGAGTGATTTTGCAATTACAATACTTCTTTCTCTATTAGCCAATCCTTGGGCATTGACTTTTTATCTCCTCATTTCCCCTGGTTTCTGCATCTGCTCCAATGACTGGAGTAACTCATCCGTTGTCTTCCATACAGCAAGGGAAGTGATCTGCGTGGTTTGCAAAGGAAAGCTGTTCACTCTGATTCTTCTCTTTCAGAGGAACTCTGTATCCTGGAGTCCAAAAAGATGTCATGGACTTAGCCCATCACTTTATTTAGGGAACAAAAACCCTGCACCTGAGAAGTACTGTTGTAATTCTCATCGCGGGCAAGTTTGTACCTCTGTACTTTACTTAGTGCCCTTAACCAACTGGTGTAGGCAATATTGATGCATCACCACGGATGATACATCATATATGATGTGTGTGCATAGTAATCTGTTGGATGCATTACATTTAAAATACAACTGCAGGTTTTTCTCCTAAGGCCTCTGCAACCTCAGGCTCTGTTGCTGCAGCTGGATCCACACGGGCCAACATTTGTGTTAGCACCAACCCCCTTTAGGAGCCCACCTGCCTGGATCTGATTTCAGCCTCGGAGCTGTCATTTCCTGCCATCACATGAGGTAGTTAGTGCATGCTAACTAACTAAAATCCAGATCTCTTAGACTTAGTGTTGCCATTTAGCAATGCCCAATTCTGCCAATATATTCAGTGCTTGGAACTGATGATACACTTAGGAAATAAAAAGCAGGGGTCAAATATTCTTTGCAATGTTCTGCAATGTCTGCACACTGTGACTAAAGCATTGTATTCTAGCCAGAAATGTAATTCTTAAAAAAAAAAAAAGAAAGACAGAAAAGACAGAGGATGAAGTAAGGAGAAAATGAAACTTTTGTGGAAGTTTGCGGTCTGTGAAAATCAAGGCAAAAAAGAAGGAGCTAGCTTATGTGCAGCAGCATTAAATTCTCCTTACTCCCATAACATAGGATATATGTTCTTATTTCTTTATCATTACACCTATTAACAAGATATAAAGAATATCACTGTTGACTTGAGGGTGGACAGAGGGTATTTAACTGGAAAAAATGGTCGTGAGAAGGGAGGTGTGTGGTAGCAGGTTTAAGTCTGTGATATGCACAGTTCACTCTATGACATGTACCCATCAATTTAATAGCCCATGGGAAGGAAGATTTGCATATTTTCAAAATTTTTTTAATATTGTTACTGTCTGTCTTTCAATTGCAATATTATATGTTTGTATGTCTGTTAATATATTTTCATCTCCTTGTGGGTGTAGTTTCAGTTCATCTATCCACATTTCTGCCATAGTTTAAAGGCTAAGGTAACACAGACTTGCTAAGTGCCTGAGACTAGTTTACAGGCAATTTTAGCCAAACCTTACAGCATGCTGTAAGACATGGCCCTCCAAAATATCTTTTGAAATCTTATGGGAGTAAAAGCTGTTCAAAACCTCAGACCAGATGCTTTGGTAGGATCCAGCCTTTAGCTTGCAAATTACTCCAGGCAAAGATCTCCTTCCTGTTTGGCAACTTCCTAGAACACTTTTGCAGCCGGATACATAAACTGCTTATTATGTTGAGGAGGAGATACTCATCTGGGGTGATTTACCATTGCTCACTTTCATCCTCTGAGAATTCAGCACCATATGGATGTCAGAGGTTATCCATGTCCTGCAAAGGGAACCCATGAGGGAAAGCTTTTGCTGTAAAAACCTGTTTTCTTACTTCCCTTTACTGTGACCAAGAATTACACATTCTCATATGTCACATTATACCAACTAACCCAAAGTCTGCTAACACAGTGAATATAGCAATATTTTGCTGCTAAAATGAATGGCATTTTAGAACCTGCCACCTTGGGGGCTTTAAGGTGTGTCTCGTGCTGGGGAGAAGTATAAAAATGCCCAGTTAACAAGTTTGCTATTGCCTTTGCCTAGCAGTGCAAAATGATTGCTTAGCCACCATTAGATCGGTGGAGAAAAAGAATCCCACAACCAAACAATAATTAAGACCAAAACCTCTGCTGTTCACTGGCCTACATGTAGAAGAGCATTTGAAAAGCCATTACAGAATATGTATGCTTATTCCCTAGCAGAGCTGAATGCTTCACTTCTCAATTCTTCTCATCTCTTTGGGTAGGCAGAATTAAGAATCCAGTGTTTTGGAACACTGCTGGAAGAGAGAAATTCAATGTCAGTAGTTTCCTGACAGGCTTTTCCTACTTAGGTAAGCTCATTTTTAATGGGGGATGAGAAGCAAGTATGACAAATATTTTTCTTGCGATGTACAAACAGGTTGTGAGCTAAGGCTGTGAATCCTGCCCTATGAAAAAGTGACATCAAATGGCAGGAAAGCTGACATCATGTGCTGAAAGAGGAGTGACAGCAAGGCTGACAGAGAAGCTTAACTGGGCAGTCAAGTGTGAAGAAAGTGCAGCTGGGCAGATGTCTGTAGATGACAAGATGGGGAAAAATGTGCCAAGAACTAGTAACTATCTGAAGAGGGCATCCATTTAATTTATTCATATATTTACATATAGTTTTTATTGCTTGTCTTATTGCCCTGGAGAACCATGCATTTTCTCTGGATTGCAGTGAGGAAACTGTTCTTGCTTTTACTTTGCCTTTGCCTCAGTCCTGCAGTCACACTCCCTTAACACTTGTTGTGAAATCTAGACTCTAATAAAAGTCAAAGGGAGTTTTGCCATCAAGTTTAGTGTGGCCAGGATTTTACTCAGTTTGCAAGTCCAGCAAGTGTCAGCAATGTTGGACTTGCATAGACCAAGGTTAAATTTAGCAACGGAGGGTAACTTTTTCCACATTTCCCCCCACTCCTCAAAAGAAAGATGTAAGTCCCTGTTGAAGGGCAGTTAAAGGTCCTTCGTAAGATCGGTGTAAACAGTGTGAAATTGGAGGAAAAACATCCATTCTGCAAGGCATAGGCTAAATACAGCCTGCAAACTCAATTTGTCCAGCTTGTAGCCTACTCCCAGGAGTAGCTGCAGGAGCAGCTCAGGAATTAATTACATAGCAAATTCACTGTTTCTGGGAAACATGGTGCTAGTTTGCATGCCAGCCCAATGGAGAACTCCATGAACACTCTAGCCTGGGCTATGAGTTGTAAGTGCTGGGGTAGAAGGCTCTCAGTGGCTCTTAAAAGGAGGTATTTCCCCAGACAGCCAGAAAAAAATTGGGAACTACTGATTTAGATCACAGTAAAATTTTCTTTTGAGATTCTTGTCAGTGCTTCCACCATTCAACAAGGAAGAAGTTGTGCTGCCAAATGGATTGAGGTTGAAACCTGTTTCTGAGCATATCTCTAGGTTCAGTAGGACATAAATGTAACAGATGAAGTTTTGAATCTTTTGAAGTCTATAGGAAAACTACCCTTGACTTTGATGAGGTCTGAATTTCATCTTTTTCCCATCACCTTCTTCTTCCCCGTTCACTTAATTCACCTCATAAAATAAAAACTGAGACACGTGTGTTTTTGTATAGCTGTCTAGATTCCTTTGAGACATGCACTAGTGTACAGTCTCCATTTGTATGTACAAAAGGCAGCCATACATATGCAATTGTAACTGTGCATGAGAAGATCCTCTACAACCTTAGGCTTCAACTTATGAAAATCTGCTTCTGGAAGCTTTATGGTTCCAGACTGTTTTAGGCAGAGTCAGGGAGGCAAGGGACGTGTCTGTCTGCTACATTTTGCAATGAGCTTTTTCACTTGGAAATAAAACCTGTGAGATGCTGCTGTTTGCTTTAACAAGAGTTCCTTTGAAGGCACAGTAAAGTGGGATCCAATTTTGTGAGAATCCAATGATGAGAATCATGAGGAAAAAAAAAAGGCCTTAATTAACTCTGTCTTTAAGTTTTTGGGAGTTCTTTGTATGGATCTTCTAATGCGTGGAAGGGCTTAACACACATTTTTCCTCCGTCTGGAGTCAGGGGGTGAGCAGGCTCTGCTGCTGTCAGCTGTGCAAGTGGCACAGACATCACATGTTTCATCCTCAGAAATTTTGCAGTTACTTGGCTTCAGACACATGGAAGTTTTACCTGAGTAACGACAGGAAGATAAGGCTCATTAGCTAATTACTTCTCCCAACGCCCAGGTCGCACCCCTTCCCTAGCCGGTTGGGCACAGGTGTGTTGGACATGCAGATGTGCACAAACATGCCCTTTGCAGAGCAGCATCTCCCCTCAGTGCAGTGCCTGCTGTGCCTGAGCACGTGTTGTGCCGCTAAGTGTGGCTGATTTGAAGATACATTTTTATTATACAATTGAGCCACCATGCCCTGGGGTATCTTACGTCTCATCTTGGTGAAATTCCCTACCTGTGTATTCCTTGGTGTTCCAGAAGTTATCCGTGTTACCTCACAGATGTATTTGTGATTCATTAAAAGGTGCTTTTAGCACGGAATGTGCGATCATTAAGTTTTAAAAACATTTAATTGGGGGAAAAAATTGGAACAGGAAAGGACAAAGCTCCCCTTGCAGGTTTGAAGCCCTCAAAAAGCAATGCTCTATGCTCCCTCTGCTGGCATCAGGGCACCCAGTCCTTCCTCTCCTAGATGGATTAGCACACCAAGGTGCTGATGCTATTTCAGCACGAAAAAGCTCATACATTTAGTGGCACTGCTTTTGTTAGGGGCAATAAATAATAAGCCATTTAGGAGTTTTATCTCCTCATTCTGGTTTTCAGAAACAAGGGTTTGAGAGAGAAACAGAAAGCATAGATAGGCTGCATGATTCTGCACTTATGTCAATCCTGATACACTGCTTCTCGTTACGTAAGCTACAGACAGGCAGGGAAAAGGACATATCTAGGGTGTCATTGATAGAGAACAGAGCAATACCACTATATTGTTCTTATTTTCAGGTTGTTTTTATTTTTTTTCCATGAGAATCATACCTAGGCTGTGTGTTGCTATTCTATGAATTTTGGTTTTCATTCTAGCTGTTTTGGAGGGTATTATTAATATAGGTAACCTCTTTATTTAATGATTCCATGAATATTAAGAAAGGTTTTGCTTTTCCTTTAACAAATGGCAATACATGGTAATATTTTCCTTTAGTAAATGACCACTTGTATTGATTTAGTGAGCTGCAATTTATTACAGATAATTTTTTTAAACTGTTGTGACTTTTAAAATCTCTAATTTGTAAAATTATATTTATCTAATTTTTACTGTCAAATTGAAGAAGAATTATTTTCCAACTAATTTTTATGCAATTCCTTTTATGATTCTGACAAGAAATAATGCCAATACACTATTATTTTATATTTTACTTTTCTTATCTGGGTATGCTTTTGTTTGCTGTGGTAGCATTGGTGTAAGCGAGCAAGAAATATTTTTTTTTTTAACTTTAGCTAAGAAGCAGTGCATGAACTTTGTTTGAATGACTGAACCATCGCTGGTGACGTACCTCTTGAGGAAGAAGCGCAAAGCTTCCCTTGAAGAGTGGAGCAGAAGTGAGAGAGATGTGCAGATATTGGCTCAGTGATTCTTCTTTTCTGTCCTTGCTGGAGGGAAGTGATGAAGATGCTTCCCATCAACTGCAGTGCATTGTTCCTATTTTCTGCCTCTTTTTTATCCACATTGCTTCCTTCAAACAAGGATATAGTTGCAAGAGCCATATTGTCAGAGGGGACATCCTTAACAGCTTCAGAAAAAAAAAATTGCAGTAGATGTTACTTTGGCATAATATAATGACTTTGGTGTAGTGCAGATGGGGAAAGCACATCTTATGCAGACAGGCATGACTGAAGCCAACCTCAGTGTTGGCCAAGGTCAAAATATCAATGTACACATACAGCACAGATCAAATAACTCTTGGAGAAATTTGGGACACTCTCAGCTTCAAACAGTGTTCTTAGCTACAGTCCAGAATACGCTAATTTTGAAAGTTTGACTTACTCTTCTCCAAAATCAATGACAGTGGTTGACACTATGACCAAACAAATTTTCTGAAACAGAATCTTTACTTAGTACAGAGACACTTCAAAGAAAACACACTTGAAACCAATTAAAGAAATATATGCATATCTAGGTTTCCCTGAGGCTTATCTTTCCTTAGATCTGAAGGGCCTAACAAATTTCAGCACTTTCCACAAATCTATACTCTTTCTCTTTCTCTTTCTCTTTCTCTTTCTCTTTCTCTTTCTCTTTCTCTTTCTCTTTCTCTTTCTCTTTCTCTTTCTCTTTCTCT
>PYHW01010678.1:4981653-5017031 GCA_013186435.1 Turdus rufiventris
TCTTCCTCTTCCTCTTCCTCTTCCTCTTCCTCTTCCTCTTCCTCTTCCTCTTCCTCTTCCTCTTCCTCTTCCTCTTCTCTTTTCCTTAACTGCTTCTGATAAGTAACTTCAGCATGATATGTTTCTCCTGTTCTACAGTGAAACAAGATATTTAAACTTATATACACAATTCACACAAAAATACTCCTTCCCCTTCCCAAAGATGATTGATGAATAAATAAAAATAAATGAGATTTCGCACTTAAGATATTTTCAATAGACAAGCATATAGTGCTGTGGTTCTTCAAAAGGCTGCTCCAGTAGCTCATGCTGAATAAGCCCTGGTATTGCTCTGGCAGCTTCCCCATTTCTGTCTGCTCAGGAGATTAGCGAGGATCTAGAAGAACTGAAGGAAGAAGGAAGAACTGCACATCAGTTAAGCAGAGGAAGCCAAGGGAATAGAACATGGGTGGAAGACCTTTTTTTAAAGTAAAGCAGTTAAACAAAAAATACTGAAAATGAAAAAAAGTGCAGTCTGAACTCAGCTTCGGACTGGTAAATTGTATAACCATAACCTAAAGCAAAACCTCATAATATGAGCTTATATTTAATTGAGAGGATGCAGGCTGATAAAGAAATCAGAACTGGGGTGGTATAAATTTTAAGCCAAATAATAGACCAAAATGCACAATTTCCTTTAGTAAACATAAGTTTAAAGGAAAAAGCTCGTTCCCCATTTCTGTCTGGCTTTAACACTATGACCCATGATTATATTTTCTCTCTCCTGTCCAGCTAGGGAGGGGAGTGATAGGAGAAGCTTTGGTGTGTGCCTGGCATTCAGCCAGGGTCAGCCCATTGCATATGGTAATCTCATTTAATTGACTAAATTGCAAACATAACTCCCAAAATTATTATTCCCATAATTTTATTTAGCAGCCTGATAAGTTGTACAACTGCCACAGACACTATTCTGCTTGATCATATATCAGTCTGTCTTAAAGGTTTGTGCCAAATTTTGGAGGAAACTGTATCATACACTAGTTTCAAAAGTCAGCTGGTATTACATCTCACAAAATTAGACCAAAACAAAAGAATTACCTTTATATATGAACACTCAGAAGACAAATCTTCCTCTACTGGTAACTGAATTTTGGAGTCATTCTGCAGTTTGGTGTTCAAACATAACCTCAAATAAAATGTTTTGCATTCATTGAGTCCAGAGGGTAATGGATTTTATGAACAATACATTATTTTATTTTGTTACTTAATTTAGCATTATTTTTGTGTGCTTGTTAGTAACACCTACTTCATGGAACAGAGCCATCCAACTGATTACCTAAGGGGTATTGTGGCCCACAGGGCAGTTCTAGTCCTCAGGACAACTACAACATCAGATAGGAATTATTTTCCCTGAGATAACATCTGAGATATAACCCATCCCATAGTAGTCAGGAAGTTGTGTAGCATGAAGGAGAATCAATGTCGGGAGTCTGAACAGCTCACATAATATGCATTGGTTGTGCACACTGGAAAAGAATAACGGGTTTATCATGGGTAGAATGGATGAAGGATGACTCTAGTCCTGCTGAAAACTGCCCCCCTAGCTACACCTATGAGAATCCTTGTACAAGCATTTCCTTGTACAGCAAGTACTGGATTTACATAGTGGTATGCCCAAATACGAGATTCAAATGCTTGCACACATAAGAAGGAAATCACTGCTGTGCTAAGGCAGATGGATTGTGACAGCACTTTCTCCTTTCTAAGAACAAGCCTAAAGTTAATAAGGATGAAGGAATCAGAGAAAGGCTAATGTGTTAAATGAATGATTAAAATTCTGCATACTGCAAAGAATTTTTTTATCTTCCTGTCTTTTTCCCTTTTTTCTCCAATTTCAATAACATAAATAATCTCCTGGACGCTTAACCTTATATATAGCTATACTGGAAATGTGGAATTTGTCTTCAGAAACTTATGGTTATTGTTAATGGTATATGATTATTTGACAGAAGCAGGCATTTTTAGAGTATTTCAGGTGGCTGCTACAGGTTGAGACACATCATGTAAGTGCACTCCAGCAGCTATAGAAGAAACTAGGATGACTAATTTGGAGGTAGATATCTTTAAATACTGTGATAGCTTCATCACAGAACTTTTTATTAGGTCAGGTGTAAATCATTGTGATTCAACTCCTTTCTCTAAGTTTCTTTGTAGCCTTGGATTGGGAGAGCACTGATGACAAACTGGCATTTCATATAAACACATTGGATTGCTGTATGCATACAATATGTATGCATACAGACAGAAAAGACGAAAGGTGTTTCTTTAAGTTTAGTTCCATACCAGAGATACATACTGGACCAACTAATATAATATATGGTAATACTAGAGGGAATAATATCGCAACTGTGGTCATAAACCTCTTCTTTACACCTGCAAATGGAGAAACTGATTATTCCTTTGGATGCTTTTGCTAGATTTAACCTCTGTTCTGCAGGGAGGTTTATCCTTTCTGTACAGGAAACAACATTGACTTGTGTTGCAGCGTGCTGGCTGCTGGATCAGCTGTCACCAGATAACAATGTATAATTGCATACTGCCTACATGAGAACATCCTGTCCCCTCATCTCCAGGAATAGCTTTACTGCAGAGTTCATTGTTCTGCAGGGTCACTGCCAGTGAAGTCATGTGCTGCAGACCTCCAAGAAGAGGAACAGTTACACTGGTCCAAAAATCCACACTTAAAATAAAAAAAAAAACCCAAAACAAACGAACGAAGAAAAAAATCCCCTCTAGCCCCTCCTTCCCCCACAAACCCAACCAAAAATACCCAAGCCAAAAAAGCCCAGCAAAAGAGCCCCAGCAGTGAAATTTGCTAGGAGCAAAAATTAAGCCTGCTAAAGTAAAGGAACTTTCTTCTCTTGACAACCTTAGCACTCCCTTTACACTACAACTTATAATCATATGATTACATACATATTTTTCACTCTGGGGCCTCTGACACATATAATATGAAGAATAGATTATGTTATTTGATTTTCTTCTTGCTTGACATTTCCCGGGTGTTATTTCATACTGCTGGTTATTAATTGTTTGCAAATGTTTGTAGTTTCAACATTCTTGTCCTTAAGTTTTTTTTCTCTCTTGCTGATTTCAGAGGCAGTTGTAGGTGTCACAGCTGTAGGGGTAAAAGTCTTGCCTGACTGTAGAGAAATTCAGAATATATTCATGAGTGGGAAGCATTTTTCTTTCCCATCTTTTAAGTGGTCTTTGCTCTCACCCACAGTGTTTTAACACTGAGATAGTTACCGCCTTAAATATCCTTTTAGAGTTGCTGTAACTACAAAAATAAACAGCAAAGAAATAAAAGGGCATTTTCTTTGTATTAGGAAAGAAGTGAATGTTCTATGTATAATGGAAAACACAGATAGAAAAGTACAGTAATTTCACAACTATAAGGCACACCCTTTTGATTAAAATTTTCCCCCAAACCTGGAAGTGCGCCTTATAGTCCGGTGCGCCTTATATGATGGACAAAGTTTGGAAATTTGCAAACCCGGAAGTGAGAGCTGTGAGCTGCGGGGGGACCCAGCAGGGCCACGGCTGCCAGGTGGAGGCGGGGTGGAGCCCCGGCAGGCACACCCCAGCCCCGTGGAGGAGACACGGAGGGGCAGCAGGCATAGCCTGGCCCTGGGGAGGCGGCACAGAGCGGCGGCGGGCCTGCCCTGGCCCCACCGGCTGCTGGGTTGAGGTGGGGCCTCGGCCAGCAACCGCGCGGGGGGAGCTGGGGGCAGAGCCTCGCTGCAAAAAAAAAAAAGTGCGCCCTGTAGTCCAGTGTGCCTTATATGATCTACAAAGTTGCAAATTTTGTTGACTCCCGGGGGGTGCGCCTTACAGTCTGGTGTGCCTTATGGTCATGAAATTACTGTATATCTATTTTATCATAATGGTCATTAATTTGAATTTTTCTTTATGTTTTTCATGGGCTCACATTGCTAATGAAATATATAATTGCCACAGTAGTATTTTGTAAACATAGGCACATAGAAGTGGACTTTAATTCTTTTTCTGAGTCCATAGTGAAATGGGCAATTTTAGATTACTGGTTGCTAGTGAACATTGCTCATCATGCAGGTGTTACCTGAATTGCAAGGTGAATACCATATGGTTTATATTACAAATTATCTAAAGAAATAGTATTTTCCTTAAGAAACAGTTTTATAAAGCTTAGATTTTTTTAAACAGTTATTGTACTGGGTAATGCAGTGTTCTTATAAGTTCATTTCAAATTGAGCAGACTGTATGAAATTAAATTTTTTAATTTTAGACTGGGTTTCCAAAAATTCAGAGATGCCAATTTTTCTGTCAGATCAGCTGGTAAATGGATTATGCTCTCCTTTCCATTAGAAGAGTATGATTGCTGGGAAGACAAAGCGGTTTGGTGTGGTGTTAGAAAAAAGCATAGCACACACACATATATATATGATGCAGCCTCAGTCAACCTGAGGCACAGATCTCCTGCACATTTCTTCCTGCAGCTTCTAGCCAGCAGGTTTGGTCCATTTGGGAGATGACAGGGCCCACTGTGGTGACGGTGTGTTGGCAGTGGTTAGATCTTCCAGTAAAATTGCACCATGTTTTCATTTATATTGATGGCTTCCTCGTGTACCCACAGTGGTGCCATGGAAGTATTAATCATTTATTTTCTTCCTACTATACAATACGTCTCAAAATGCACTCTTTTGATAGCTCACATCACTGTGGTACATAAAATCTAAAAGTTCTGACAGCAATTAGGATTATGTTTTCCCATTTCATCCCCTCTGATTGAAGAGATTAGACAACAACAATACCTCCTAGGTCTTTTATTTTCTTACTTTGTCAATATTAACTTTGTCTACCAATGTTTCTATTTTTTCTGTTGTCTTAGCCAGTCAGCATTAGGCATTTCTAGTAAGATATTTATTTCACTTATATTTCAGAGGGTATTAAAACTCAGTATTGTGTATTTTCCTAATAGTGGACCTAACATTCATCTTTGTTAATATTGTCCTTTTTCTTAATTTTGCCCTCTTAAAGAAGCCTACATTATTCTATACACTCTTCTGGTGAAATCTTAGTCATAGTGAAGTTCATGAGAATTTTGGCATCAAAGAGGGTATGATCTTCCACTTGCATATATTAAAGTATGCTTGTATTTTTCAGTGTGGGGAAGTCTTACATTCAATGCTTACCACGGAGCTTAGAAAGAGTAGGATTAGAGTAGAATTTGGCACAAGTTAGAATATCAGACCAAAAGGGTACACTGTCCAGGTCCAGATCTAATACAAACAGTCTTATTATAGAAAGGATATGATGCTTTTACCATTCACAAAAAACAGACCCAAAAATATTGTCATCTGAATTTTTTAATTTTCTTTTATTTTGCAATCAACTTCACGTATGACACGCATACATTAATTAATTCATTCTAGATTCTGTTACATTAAGAAAGCAAGATTGACATTTGTCTCACTTGAAGTATGCACAAGTTAGATCTCTAAATCTAAATTAGGCTGCTTTTTATACCCCCAGGAGAAAAGTAGGTGTCTCTGGATGTGATGTGTCTGATGTTATTGCAGAAGCCATCACTATTTGCAGAGTTTATGTCATGGTTTAACCCCAGCTGGCATCTAAGCCTCACAGAGCCGCTCACTCACGCAGCATTCCAGTGGGATGGGGCTCAGAATTGGAAGGGTAAAACTCATGTGCTGAGATAAATACAGTTAGATAGGAAAAGCAAAAGTTGCACACATAAGCAACACAAAACAACGAATTCATTCATCACTTTCTATGGGCAGGCAGGTGTTCAACTATCACCAAGAAAACAGGACTCCATCATGTGTAACAGTGATTTGGGTTTGTGGTTTAATCCCAGCCAGAAACCGATTACCAGGCAGCTGCTCTGTCACTCACCCACCATTGGGTCAGCAAGAGAATCAGAAGGGTGAAAGGTAGAAAACCTTTTGATTGAGATAAAGACTGTTTAACAGGTGAAGCAAAAACCATGCATGCAAGCAAAGCAAAACAAGGAATTAATTCACTGTTTCCCATGGACAGGTGCTCAGTCTTCTCCAGGAGAGCAGGGCACTATCACACATAACAGTGACTTGGGAAGGCAAACACCATCACTCCAAACATCCCCCCTTCCTTCTTCTTACCTCCTCACTTTATATACTGAGCATGATGCCATATGGTGTGGAATATCCCTTTGATCAGCTGGGGTCACCTGTCCCAGCTGTGTCTCCTCCCAGCCTCCCATGCATCCCCAACTCCCTCACTAGCATGGCAGTAGGAAAAGCAGGAAAAGGCTTTGGGTCTGTGTAAGCCCTGCTCAACAAGAACAAAAACATTTCTGTATTATCAACCCTGCGTTCAGTACAAATTCAAAACAGCCCCATAGAGCCATTGTGGAGAAAATTAACTCTACTCCAGTCAAAACCAGCACACTTGGGAAGACAAAAGCCATCACTCTGAACATCCTCTTTTTCTTTCTCCTTACCCTAGCTTTTTATGCTAAGCATGACAACATATGCTATGGGATATCCTTGTGATCAGGAAGACAGATCCCTGTGATATCCCTGTGATCATCTGGGGTCAGCTGTCCTGGCTGCGTGCTCTGAAAACTGCTTTTGTGATCCCAGACTACATGCTGCTGAGTAGATGTTAGTAGCAGAACAGGTCCTGAGACTGTGTAAGTCCTGTTCAGCAATGATGAAAACATGTCTGTATTACTAACATCATTTACAGCACAAATCCTAAACACAGCCCTGTACCAGCTACCGTGAAAAAAAACCCAAAAAACAACAAAACAAAATCTCTGTGCCAGCTAAAATCAGGACAGGTAATTTCCTGGTTTTCTTTGTCTGTCTTGAAAAACCTAGAGGGACTGCCGCAGAGATATCGGTGCCTTTATTGCCCAAGACAGAACCTGTGAGCCACACCCTAAATTTCCTACATTCTCTGCCAAAGATAGGTTTCTTGATTACTCTTGAATACTTCAAAAGTACATTATGGGTCTCAACGTGGTCCTTTTTTGGACCTTATCCAAACAGTTGAGGATGATTTTGGAGGCCTAAATTATGATGAATTTGGCTCTAAATTGCTTGTAGTATGCTTTTCACACTTAACAAGATACACAGTTCAGATTGGTACCTTGTTTTATTTTTCCACTTTAATTTTCTTTCCTTTTTCTTTCATTGGTAAGCCTCTTTTGATCTTTATACTTATTTTTCCCCTTTG
This sequence comes from Turdus rufiventris, assembly GCA_013186435.1. Classification (NCBI taxonomy): domain Eukaryota; kingdom Metazoa; phylum Chordata; class Aves; order Passeriformes; family Turdidae; genus Turdus; species Turdus rufiventris. The sequence continues at coordinate 4,988,914 of PYHW01010678.1, forward strand.
GTAGCTATATAAGTCTTTTTATTCTCTTTTTTCCTTTTTGGCCTATTTAAGAGTCCTTGGATTCCTTTCCTGCCACTCCTTCCTGTATATGTACTTTGAACTCTGAATAGCCTTTTTGAAGACACTCTGACCGTTGCTTTACCTTATAACTCCTTTTTTCCCCCCCACAGATGAGTTTCTTATGCAGTTTCCCCAAAACTCCCCAATGTTTCTTTCATTTTTAATTTTTCTTTTAAAAAATAAGTTTTAAGCATTTATTCTTATCCCATATTTAATGTTTTATGTTCTCTAAAATGTTTCTGAAAGTGGAGTTGATTATTTTACACCATTTTTCTCACTGAATTATTTTCTTCCTGTATTGGATTCAAGTGCTCTGATTTCATTTCAGTGCCCCACATCCCAACAGCTGAAATTTTGACCCAACTCTTCGTCTTTAGTTTTTGAAATTCACTATATGTGTTTGAAAACTTTGCAGCTGTATGCACTATCTAGAGACTTGATCAATTAAAGTGCAAGCAGAGGTTTGTGCCTTCCCTGGCTCTGTTCCAGAGTCCTGGCCTAAGGGATATGCATTAAAGTATTGCTATAGGGTTTTTTGATGTTTGTTTGGATTTTTTTTTCTTAATTTTTTGTATACTTACCTGAAATTTTTACCACTTACTGTTGTCACCGTCAAAATGGTATAATACGTGCTTTGAAAGCACTATATAACATATTTTACACCTATTGATTTTCTCTACTCTGCCTTTCCCATGCATACTGCATCCTGTCTTTTCAACACAAGGGAATTATCCCACTAAGTTTCAGTTAGTCTTTCTAGATCATAATCTCCTTTATTTAGTACAGCACCTTCCAGTTGTTGCTTGTTTCTCCACACATTTGAGTCAGGCATTATATTCATGTTATCCTTCATCTTTTGCTTCAGAACAATTTTAGTTTCTTGCCTAATTTGTATGTTGGAAGTACAAGCCAGATTATCCAAATTAAGTGAAAGCTTTCCCTTTCCCTCCTTCTCCTGAAGGTTTGCAGCCTGCCTAACAGGCCCTGCCACTTCTGAGCCCAAGAGGCTGGCAACCTGTCTGCATAAGGGGAGACAGTGTAATCCAAACAGTGCAATCCAAACAGGCTGTGGCAGCAGGAGGCATTCCAGTGATCTGTGCATTCAAACCCTTCCAACCTACCCCACCAGATATTCCCTTGGTTGGCTTTCTGCACAAACATTTTACTTTCTTCACTCATGCTTGACTTGGGGAAGTCTTCTGCAAGCTCCTTATCTGCACAGTTCCAATTAATTTTCTTTTCCTTACTGTCTGAAGAAACAGTTTCCTGTCTATTATATCAATATACTTTATTGGTGCCATTTGTTTCTTTAGTGAATATGATGATTAGTACTTCTGGAGCATTACTTAATAAATCTAGCAACACCTTTGTTATGACAGTCCTTTTCATCCTGGCTCTCTATAATGTTTTGCTTATGTAATGTTTTGAGCTACTTTCCTTATATGCAAATTAATCAGTTGCGGCTGTTTTTCCTGTCTGTCTTTCTAACAGGTCTCTTTCAGTGCTTATGTTGAGATCATATGTGCTTGGAACTCTTTTCTTCATATCAAAAGAGTAACACACCTGCTGCAGTTGTTAGCACTGTTTCCACACATATTTCCCATCTGCTTTTCCTGTGGGCTTTCTTAGGATTTTGCCTTGGCACAAAGCTCTGCTTTTCTCCTCTTCTATATGTGGGGTCTAAGTTGCTCTTTTTTACTCTTTTTTTTTTTTTTTCTTTCCCCTGGTAATCTCTTCTCTTGGTCTTTTTCCAGCCCCTGTTTCAGTCTGTCTTTCCCATTTGCACTTCATTTGGCATTTCCCTCACCATTCATAGAATACATCTATTTCCCACTGGGTTTGTCCATGAAAGGTCATGGACATAGTTTTGAGCAGCTGTTTCTTCCTGTTCTTCAGGCTGATTTGCAATGTCACAGCCTTTTATAGCCCCTTCTACATTAGCTGTACCCATCAGCTGACTTTGCCTTGGTTTTCTGTTTTCTGCCTTGGTTTGCCATGAACTACTATTTACCTGAGGTGATCCTAGCTACCATGTATGACTGAAAACATGAGAGGGGGAAAAGTAGGGGAAAACTAGACCTGCATTTTCCTGAGGATGGAGCACAGTGGGAGATGGATCTCTCTGTTGCAGCTATCTGGGAGGCTGGTAACAGCTTTCTCTTATTTTGGGCAGATTTTGATGCCAAATGCTGGGAGATTTGTATAGCCGTGGGTAATCAAAGTAAAGGAAAAGATAAAGATCCTTAGCAATGTGTGTATAATCCATGCAATAGTGTTCATAATACTTTGATTTCAAATAATTTTTTTTTTCTGCGCAGGAAATATGACCATGTGGAAGAGGTACAGCCATTTGGTTTGACGACAGAATGCCCCATGCAATGTCATAGTTGCAGAATCACAGGGTGGCTTGAGTTGGAAGGGGCCTTTAAAGGTCATTTTGTCCTACCTCCTTGCGACAAGCATGGTTCCCCCATGCACCTGTGAAGAAACAGTAGGTTTTCTTGGGTCAGTAAATGAAAAAGTAAGGAAAAAAACCCAGGCACTATTATGCCAGAGACAGCCGGTTCCTTCTCCATATCATGCCTTGAGACACCTCAAATGCTTTGTACCCCTGAAGATGTTCAGGTGAGAGGGAAGAGCTCCTGCCTACCTCCCTCTGGAACAGGTTCAGTCCTCTCTGCATTGACTGCCATCCTTCTTGTATCCATATATAAATTATCTTGCTTAGGTAATATTCTCCATATGGCCATACTACTGCCACATGTAGCAGAGAACAGTAGAAATATAAGGAACTTCTCCCTGGTTCAGGGCTAATTAGGCTTGATGCAAGCTTTATAGGAAGCAGGTTTGGGGTCCCTGGTGTAGCTCTTTACATAGGTGGGTTATGGGGCCATCCGTACAAAGTGTGTACAGGGCACCAAGGTTCTTAATTCTTCCTTTCCCCCTCCAGATTCTTTGATGTGAATTTGCTGCCAGTGACTCCCTTCAGGCGTGAATTCCTCACCAGAAGTCATGATGTGGGTTAAAAGCACTTTGCTTAAGGGAAATCTGAGCCCATTTCCATGCAAAGCAGGTTCCCTAAGGAGACAAAGGTGTTCAGCCTTGTTTGCTGTACACGCTGTTAATCAGAATACAATTTTCTAAATGCACTATTTAATTTTCCTGCCTTGTATTGTTGACTTCTGTTGATGCTCTGCTCTGTGGATGATTTGCATTTTTATTTCATCCTATATTTTTCCACATCTTATGAAATGGCTATGTATATTTTACAGGCCTCTCTTAGATCAGGTGGCTGAATAAGAGTTGCAAAAAAAAAAAAAAAACAACAAACATTTTAGAAGATATTTTTTGTCAAAATGAGCCACAATCAAACATATTTGTATTAGGTCAAAATAACATTAAATTTGCAGTCTGCTAGTAATTTTCCATTCTCAAGAAGCAGACTGAGTTTTGTTCAAAGCAACTCAATCTCTACTCTTCGCACTAGTGTACACAGAATGTTTGATATTGCATTTCATTATGTAAACCTTGCTTTAGTGCTTCTCATTACTTCTGCTCAAGTAACCCTGAATAAATGTAGTATCTGGCACAAGATGCTATTCCTATGGCATTGTTTCAAAATTAGTGCCTTTGGGTTGCACAAGATGAATCTCAGTGACATGGCAGAGCCTCCACTTTAAATCTTCAATTTAGGAAAGCTGTTCCATCTAGCAAAAGCTCGACATCCTACATGAACTTCTAGATCCCTACGCCAGGGCATCAAACCAGCAATGAAGGATTAAGGCCTAGTTATGAATAGGTCTTGAACTGGAGTAAGAAAGTCTTGGGTTAGGGACTATATATGGAGAGCATTACAGAAATTAGCCCTGTCTGTTTGCAATCTAAAATCATTGTGAAAATACTTTCTTTACTTTGCTGGCATGGGCAATCAGAGAAGCAGGAGAGAAGGAAGGAAATGAGAGAGTATCTAATTATGCTTCTATAAATGTCCTCCAATATCTTACTAATGTGCCTAAGGGAACTTTTTCAAAACTGAAGTAGACAAATGTGGTGCTTCTTATCCAGTTGAAGTAGGGAACTGACATGCACCAGGCTTGGCTTGAAGGCTCCAGGAAAGCTTGACTTTAAGTGTGTCATCATACTGCAACATTCGCTACATCAACAGCAGCCAACAGAAATGCCAGCTGAAGCTGTCTATAACATAGCACTGTCTTCTAGGCGCTAAAACCTCGAAGAAATCCTTCATTTGACCCCATTGTATCTATCTTAAGGAAAATATGATTATGATTATGATTATGATTATGATTATGATATGATTGTTATGATATTATAAATTATAACCTCTAAAACCTCAAAGAAATCCTTCATTTGACCCCACTGTATCTGTCCTAAGTATGATATGATTATGATATATTATATGATATATGATATGATATCATATATGATAACCACTTCCCACCATTAGCAATATTTATGTAGATGGTACAAATTGCATAGTACACTAAATAAGAGAAGGGATGGAAGAGAAATAGAGTTTTGGATACTTTATTGTAGGCACTGCTTAACTGTTGGCTCAGTCCCAGACTCTTGGAGGATCTCTCCAAACAACTGTTTCTGAGCCAATATGTGGCAGAGTTCTGGGTCTAATTTGTTGCAGATCTAATTTTGACCACCTCCAAAGAGAGTCACACTTTTTCTTTGGTCTCTGGCCCTGTTTTATTTATCAGCATAGACATAGCCATTGGGTTTGGGTTGTCATGTGGTATTATGAGGCTTTTCAGGACAATTCTGTTTCTCAGTGACTTCACCTTATCAAACCTAGCCTGTCCAAACCCCCATCTGCCCTGTTGTACTTCCTCCATCTGGCACATCCAAAGTTCCGAATGTCTGTGATCTACTATATAATACAAATTATCATGTCGTGGTTTGTGTTTTCTGTTCTTATTTCCTTTTCTTGGGTTTATGGGGCTAGGCTTTGATTTTGTGTATTGTTTTTGTTATTGTTTGAAATTTCGATCTGAACTCAACACAAAAAACACAACAGAGTTAAGTTCCTTCTCATACACCTTTTTCACATCTGTATGCCAGTGAAATTGATTTTTTCACTAGCATAGCTTAGCCAGCACAAGTATGTGCAGAAGAAAAAGTTTAAAATATATTTCAATACCTTGTCTTATACCGATTTCTATTAGAAACATAAAATGCAATAACTAAGGTTTTCAACTTAAGATGTAGGAATTTTACAGCATACAATTATTTATAATCAAGCAAATTTGATTTTGAGGGAGATCATACATCTCAAACTTTCCAATGGTTTTATTTCCTTCCAAAGAAAGTTGAAAGTCTTTGATGGATATAATTGAGCTTTGTGAAAGTTTGGAAAGTGGTCTAGTAAGCTGTTGCAATCAGTTAACTTAAAATAAAAGGAAAGAAAATTATGCAATGGCGTAAGAAAATTATATTAATGTGAGAAATATTAATGTGAGAAACATGAATATTAATGTTGAGTTCATCTAATGGACAGGATGGTTTCCACAGCTCTTTTGGGAAGGGAAAAGTGTCCTCAGCAATTTCCTGTTTGTGTAGTCATTCATGACTCTGGCATATACATTGGAAGGTACTCACAGGTATTACCACCCTTACAATGTTTTAGGAAAATTACTTTCTTCAGAATTTTAGAATTCCTTTGTTTGAAATTGTGCATATTTTCCTTCAGAGAGGAAGGAATATTTGTTCACTACAGAGAGGATAAAGCTACTCAGTCCATTCAAACTGGTCTCTGGACCACATCTGTTTATTTTTGGTGCCCTATGGCTGTAGGACTTCACCCGTCTCTTAGGGTCATACTGTACCTGAGGTTCAGCTGCTTTTTTGTGCAGATTACCATTCCTTTTATTTTCTACTGATCTTTTCAAATGTTATGTTATGTTATTTAACATGCAGACTTCCTTTGTTCCTTTTCATTTTTGTATTTAGATGTTAACCAGGAATTAATTTGTACCTTTGATAGCAGAAAAAGTTTTCATACTGACTCTTAGGAGCATATGCTGGACCATAAATATTATGATGAACATTTTGGAGATGCAAATGCTCTTCAGCAGCAAGCATGTAGACCTATATTCACAAACAATCCACCAAAGCTCTTTTGAATGTCATGGCAAAACTGTAGCTTTATTGTAAGTGGGAGAAGTGATCTATTTTTGTATGCAAATGAGTTACACTTTGGTCAAATTATCCATTATTTTGGTTTTGAATTTCTTGATTTCAGAAAATATTTAGGGCATGTTGAGAAAGAAACCCTTTATTTGACAAAGGTGCTACGCAGCAAATTATATCCTTCGGGATTTCACACAGGAGAATTTTTTTTTTGTGTGTGTCTGTATTTTACTAAACTATAAAATATATAAGAAGATATCAAACTCATAGGTCTGGGATTAATAATTTATAGAAATTAATGTATGACACACATTTGCATTCATGGTACCTCCAACCCCAGAAATAGTGTTTCTTGAAGCCCTTAACCTTATAATGTAATGTAAAGTCTCCAATTCAGTTGGTATCACTAGATATCAATTGCTCCAAAAGTCTGAACCTTTTTCTGCATAAAGTTTATATTTTAAAAAGGGCTGGCATTGTGCAGTGTTGACAGCATAACATGAGAAGTCCTGCTGAGCTTGTCTATACATGTTTGCTGTGGCTGAGCATAAAATTCTTTGCTATGCAACTGAATGAATATCAAAAGAGAATATGAATACATGTAGCAGAGAAATGAAGTGTTTTTGAAAGGCCTTTCCTCTGAATGAAGGAAGAACAAAGCAAGATTGGCTAAGAATCAGCAAGCTGGTTTTACTTTTTTCTCTACCTTGGGTGGCTCTGAGGTTTGACTGGGTGCCAGTTAACAAATTAGGTCATTGATATGTAACTTCTGCATATGGAATAGTTCTTGATAGCTGCATGGTCTGTCCACACATGCGAGACTAATCTTAATTTCCAACATCCTTCTTTCTCATTTGGGGAAAGAGTTTTTACTGTCTAAACAAAATCTACTTATGCAGATTTCACCCCCCTCCACTTCCCTCACCCTCACCAAATAAGAACAAATGACAAGGAAGGAGCTTTCAAACCACCTCTCATCAAAAAGAATAATAAATAAACCTGAAAACTGGCTCTCAATCTTCCTAGGCATGTTGTGTTTCAATTAGAGAAAAAGGATACAGTGTTATTCTCAGTGACAGGTAGGTAAAAACCTTTATAGAAATGTAAAGAGCTAACCACAATGTATATATATTATTATAAGTATATGCTTATTCCATGAGTCTGGGTTCTCTTGGAGTATGGAGAACTAAATGCAAAGCATTTACGTTTACTAAATGCAAAGCTACAAAATGCTACTGTTCACATCAGGCAGTGATTTAGAATCATGTGATTGATCACATATTTAGAATATGTGATTGACAAATATTTTGCACAAGATGACTTAGCAGGAACTCAGCTTCCTCCCCCTGCTTTTCAATTTTTAGTATCTATGAGTTTCCCAAATGGTGTGTGCTGGTGATGTCTACATTTGGTCTCCCTTCTGGATCGCCTCCTTTCTCGAGTGTTCCCAGCTTCTCATGTGTTCAGCAGATTTCAGCCCCCACCACCGGCACCACACAGCCCTGTGCCTCCACATGACCACCTGGCAGGGAGACAGGCTGTCTCCTGTTTTCATCTCCTGCTCCTCCTCTCCCACTCGGATTGACCAGCAGAAGAGGCAGAGGAGAAGAGGGAAGGGGAAGTGGTGGCTGGCAACAGTTCCTATAGGAAGGTCAATTAAAGGCTGAGAGTTGGGAAAGAAAAGATTAAAGAACTGACTGGGCTGTTATGGTGTGTAGGGAGCAGGGAGCTGGGGATGGCTGAAAGAAATGCAAGACAGGAGGGGGAAGTGAATTTGGCCACAGGAAAATTGGGTGTGCAGTCTGGAGGATGAACCACAGGAATGGGGACTTTGGAAGCATAGTGAAGGCAAGATGGTTGATGATAATAACTAGTAGTTTAAGGACAAGGAGAGCAGAATAAGACAAGATATTAGGATTTTCTGTATCCTGTCATATGAGACAGCCCCTGCCATGCTAATCAAGAATTTCAATATAGTAATTCTTGTTTGAATGTCATGTAAGATGTTGATAAGCATATTTACTGTAAATTACAAGTTAGATATGGCAAATGAGAAGGTGCCTTGCAATGGAAAAATTCAAATAAGATGTACACTGTAATACACATTATAGTGTGTACAAATGGTGTATTTCCATGTGCTCCTTTTTCTTTTAATTGCCTTTCAAATCTTTTTGCCATGTAGGTGTTGTCAGTTTTTGTACCACACTTTATCTTTTGCATGGACTCTCAAAAGAACAAACGTTATTTCTATGCAGCCAAACAAAGGATTGCCAAAGACAAAGCTGAAAAACTGAATCATTTGTTGCAAGTCAATATGTGTGTCTATATATTTATGTATAAATATTTATATTTCAGCCAATTATAGGCTGCTGTGAGAGGCTTATATAGAAGAGTGGATGATAAATCAGGCTTGCTTTAGCCTTTGAAACATGACTTTATTGGATTGGTATTTATAGACAAAACACACCTCAAATGATTAGTTCCTTTTTTGTTTGTAATCATTATTATTGCATATTCAGAGCAGTTATTCCTTAACAATCCTATCTTAAATTAACCCCAGATTGTCTGCACTAGTTCTTTGGTTCTGTTCCTAACTATGCCAACCTTTCCAAGATACTTGTGCTATAGAAAGGATGAGACTAGCAGTCTGGGTGCAAGTTAGTCAGTGGCAATAAGACCAGAGATCTCTCCTTGTTTTGACACAGCATGGGTGACCTTGAAGAAGCCGCTGAACAAACAGTGAGTCTTTCTGGTTTGGCTGTACTGTGTTGGATTAAGAAACTGCCACTCCTAAGAGCTCATTCCTAGCCTCCCTACTGTATTTATTTGTCTAGAGAATTTGAGATTTATTGATCTAGAACAAAAAATTGCATGATGATTTAGTGTACTCACCAGAGGATGGGTGTGCTCACATCCTGTCCCTCTTTAAGGCTTGTTTATATGAAGGGTAAAAAAATGTATACTCACAGCAATAACAATTTCCGCTTCTACATATTGGGGCTGGATTGCAGTTTATTCTCAGAAATAGTAATGGTTTTGTCATCCGGTTTAGTTTCACTAAATCTTCCCATTTTTGGAAAATCAGGAAGAGATACTCATCAGCCCTGCTATTTTTGGTTTATTTATTGTTGTTTTGTCCTATAGGAACATTCTTTAATAAAGCTGTAGATGTTTTCTGAAGGGATTGCAAGTTACTCAGAACTTATCGTCCAGTGTGTCTACATGAAAGAGCATTTTTACCCTCAATAATGAAATCACACAATCACAAGTTGTGGTGTTAATGTAAAAGGAAAAGAAGGATTTCTTCTGACACTGAATAAATACAGTTTGGCCAAAAGATCTATTCTGGGAATCCATACAAAATTACAGCCATGCTGTGCAAGGTTTTTATACATGAATAGTGAAGGTATTTTTTGCCATGACATTTGTGCAAATGGAACTGAACAAGCCATGGAGACGCTTCATCCTCCACGTACACTGTCTCAGAAGGGTGTGTTGCTCTTCTTTTCACTGCAGCTCTGCATTGTCTTGTCCCTCCAGGGACACAGCTGATACCAATCTCTCACCTTGTGCTGCAGTCAGACAGAAGCTTTATTAATAATGACAATGGCACATCCTTTGCAGTGTCTTCCTGCTTCACTTGGAGCCTACTCAGATGTTATCTTCATTGTTTCACAGTAGCTATAAATACAAAACTATTTACAATGAATTGTTTCCAAACAATTAATCACTGAACTATGAACTAAGTTTATATTGGCTTTGTTACTCCCAAACTCAAAACTGAGAACAGAATAAGTTAGATAAAGGCAATTCTTCATATTTGGGTCATGAAAGACATCTGATCTATCATCATGGAGTCATTTTCATGTGCAAAATATGAGGTAGCATCTTGGACAAATGAGTGCCTGCATAATTTCAGGTTGGAATACAAGCACTAAGTAGAAAAAACAAAAGACTTGAATTTTTCATTTGGTAATTTTATTTAAAATACATTAATAATAATTAACATACATGTTACACATTTTCTTGTTTATAAGTCTCAAAAGAGTCTAGAAATGGATAACACTAAGCGATAAAAAAAGGGGATGCCAGAGATTAGTTTACATACCCAAGTCACATTGTTCTTCAGAAACAGACTATCAAAATTAAGTCTTTAACTGCTGAGACAGGAAATTTCCACCTCTTTGGAAGTTTTCAAGTAATGTTGTTGGGGTTTTTTGGTCATAGGCCTCAACAAAAAGACTAAGTATCTTAATAACATATGAATGAATACACTCAGGTAAAAGATATGTTTAACCATATAAGGTTTCCTCTTTAATTTTCACACAGAACTAGAAGCAAAAGCTCTCTGAAGATTTGGAAAGTATCAAGTTTAATGTATTGATTTTTAATTGTGTATCCCAGAGTTCATAAATTTGATTAGAACTTACCTAACTACCAAAATTGTCAGTGGTATATTCCTTTCTGTAGCTCAGATAGAAATTAGAAATCTTATTCTGAGAAAACTGAATATAATTCTGAGCTGTACATACTCTATGATTGTTCCTTTTTACCCCAAAAAGGTGAGAAATGTGGTATTCTACAAAATATGGTACACTGCAAAACATGGAATACTACAAAGTAATAACTCAGGCTTTTCAGATGAATTTGAACAGCAAAAGGGTTTACTGGAAAGGATATTTGTATTTTAAATCATGTGCAAGGGGTGATATTCCCAGTACTCTAACAAAGTGAGTTTTCTTGTGATGCTGAGTTATGTAAAAAAAGAGTTTTTTGCATTATGTGACATAATAGAGACTGAAGTGGTGTTTCTTCTTCTGTCACTAATCTACTTTGGTTACTCTGAGAAGCATTTTATTCATCATTAAAATGGGAATGCAAACATGGAAAAACCTGAAGCTGGCCACTACAGCAGTCAGACTGGCACAGAAAATGAAGTGCTGAGGCAATGACGATTCCTTCTACTATGTGCAAACCTATAAGTCTTTCATTGTCATCCCATGGTCATAATGGGATTTTTCCCCGCTTCTTTATTCCTGTATAGCACGTTCGTATAAACAGGAGGTTGAGGAGGAAGGAGATTCAGGAGATGGAGCCATCCCAGAGGAGCTATCAGCAGGACAAAGGAGATGATGGAATTCCCCAGAACTCCACCTCTCACTCCTTCCACAGACAGGCAGTTTTGTCTCTTTTCTTTTGGGAGGCAGGTTGCTGAGGGTAAGGCAATAGTAATTCTACTGTCACTGCGGATGCAAAGTGTTATTCTTACTTTCACCATGGGAAGGTAAAACTAACCTTCAGTCAAACACTGCAGTTCAATATTTGGTGGAGGATTTTAAGCAAAAGGGTTTTAGCAGGGTCCAGGGGACAAGGATTTTGAGGCTGAGAAATGTCATATCCCGAAGTACCAAGCACCCTTTCATGAAGATAGTACAAAATGCTACTCAGAGTTTATGTAAGAGGCATAGAAAAGCCTTCAGAAAACATTCTTTCTTTTAGTCCCAAAGCTTTGGGATCATGAACCAGGGCATGTTAAAGAAACTGCTAACCCCAAACTGCTGAGGGATGAAGTCAGGCAACTGTTAGAGTATACACATGGGGAAATTATGTCATGCAGCACAGGAGATATATCCTAATCATGATTGTCTGCATCAGACCCTTCTCTTGAAAACATCAGAATCACCAGCACTTCTTTTAGTTCCCTGAGAAATATTCCTGACTCCACAGTCTCAGCCAGAGAGAAACAGAAATCCAATTTCCTGTTTCAAGATGAGGAGCAGTGGTTCAAATGCATTAAGCTCTTGCCTAGATGGTATCTTGCCAAAAAACTTCAGATTAATTATTAATTCTTCCTCGTTAAATGCAGAATATGTGCTTGGTGGTCTGTAAGGCATTCAGAAAACCAGCACCTACAGCTAATTGCCTTCAATTTCCATACCTGACCTTTCACAGCCATGCTTTCCTACCCCATTGAAACTCTGTTTGAATGAACAAGGTAATTTCAAAGACAAACAATTTACATTAAAAGATTCTGGTGGATATAAATATTTAAATTAGAGTTGTCTCAACTGGATTTAGAGAGGAGAACTGACATGAATATACCTGCAAAAGCCAGTAAACAGAAATGTCGGAAAGTAAAATTCTGTAGTTGTATATTTATTGTGTTCATAAAGTCAGTTCCTGGTTATAATCATTATACTTTGATTGTTATTTCTGGTTTGTGGGAATAAAGAGAAACTAATTTTTTTTTTTTTTAACAATAGAGTTTGGAAAGAAAATGAGACATCTGTGGTCTCCTTGGGATCTGAGTAAAGCCAGTAGTGCATTTTCCATTAACTTGAATTTAATAGGGTCTAAATTTGATTTAATTTTTTTCTCAGTTTTCTTTAACACATTTATAATGTAGTTTAAAAAGCCTGCATATTTAAGATGATAAAACATTTTCAAATACAATGCAGCTAATATTCAAATAATACTTATCCCTGGAGGTATATTACAGTGGTTGATACAGATGTCAAGAGAAACAGTTCTCAAAGCTTTCTGGTATTTAGAATGCCTTGTTGGTGTGGCTGCTGTGGCTATGCTGGAGCAAGATTTTTTGGGCATTGTAAGTCAATAACCATTAAGCATTTCTGTTACTTGTTTTGTGTGACTCATTCAGTGAAGTCCCTGTCTCACCTGCCACTCTGCAGCATCTATAACACAGGTAGCACTGTTTTGGACAATGGAGAGTAGGGCCCCTACCAGCTGTGCCAGAACAGGAAAGTGTTTGACCTGGGAGCAGAGTGTTAATGTTTTCCACAAATATCAGAGATTCCCAGAAGTCCATCTAGAAAAATGGTGTCTCTATCTGCAGACTCTTACCATGTTCCCACTTTACTTAAAATAAAATCATTCAGTAAAGGGGGGGAAAAAAAAAGGCAATCTGTTTATTTTGATGGGTATAAGGTTTCATAGAGATTTAGCTATTTCACTAATAAGGAATTAATAGCTATAGAAAGTTCACCTCAGTAACACAAGAAGTGCAAGACAATTTGAAAGAAACAGTCTGAGAATGTAGAGAGGCAAGCCTGAATGCTGGTAGTTGCATGGAAAGAGCATCAGATGGAGTTATGCAGTAGACTGCAAGAGGAGGAGTGGAGTTGCTGTGGGCTGCAGTGTCTTTTCTGGCTGAAATAGAGTTTTCAGAAAAGTGTACTGAATATACTCATGGCACTGCTCATACATACTGCAATTACTTCTTGGTTGCGATGTCATAAAAATAGCAGGGAAGTGTGATCCATATCCTTGTCATTCTGCATACATACATTTTGGAATATGAAAAGAGGGAGAATGCAAGCCCACTGGAACCTGGCATATTAAGCTTGTTTCATTTTTTTTGCTATTTCTGTATAGAGGGTATAAATTTGGAAAAAAAAAAAGCCTGAAAAACCTGTTCTTATGCTGTAATAACATGGTAGTGGTGAAACTATTTTGCCTGCTCCTTTTAAAGGAATGCTTTGTTTTAGAACATCGTCAACTGAGGGCATGTTTCTAATGCATTTTTTTAATCCACTTAGTTTTTGGGGTACTGCAACATATGTTTTTCCTCTTTCACTTTTTAATATTTTGGTCTCTGGTGAATACACATACAAAAACTTCCTTCCTTTAGTTAGAGTCCACAAATGAAGAGCTTTTCTTTCTCTGATTGCAGATTAGCCTGCCAAGAAACAAACTCTAACTGGAGAACATCACTTTAATTTATTTATGGGATACAGATGACAAGGAAGTCTGTCCACTTCTCAGGCTTTTTGGAAAGCTTTGGGCTGACCCAGCCCAACAGAGTTCATATGGCAAAGGCAAACTATGCCAGGAACCAAAGCCAATAGTCACTGCAAACCTCTGAACCAAAACATTCCTTTAGTGCTTGAATTTCCCTATAATTTGTGTAGATTCCCTTTTTGTCAATGAGGCTTGCAGTGGATAACTAGCTTAGTGCAATCAGACTAAACAACTGTGCTATTCATTCAGCAATTAGATGATAGCAGTAATGCATGCTTTATGGTTTCCGTTCTTCATTCTTTCCTTTCTTTTAAAGTCCTTGGAGACAAACCCTGAGATGTTTGGCAAAGAGGAGGCTCTTGCTGAAAGATATCTTTTTTTTTCCCTTTAGTGTTGTTAATAAGTACTATTCTCAGAAGCAGAACATCAGATCTACATAGGAAGAAATGATCAGCTGAAAAAAAGCAACTCTACAGTCATTTACATATATGAACATTCACTTTGATTTATTTCAATGCTGGAGGAAGAGCTTTTTTTAATCACCAGCAGCATATGGCTTAATTTACAATAAAATAAGCATATTTTGAATGCAAATAATTTTAGCAGAAATATACTAAGGTATGTTTAATCTATAAATGACTTGAACAGTGCTAAAAGTGGAAAATTTTGCTTTTGTTGCAGAAGACAAATCTTTGTGGAAGGGTAGGTTTAAGTGCTTCAGCTTTCAGTTAGAAGTTTAATTTTTGGCCAAAATCAGCTGTGATTTTTACCCTTTCTTTATTGCTGCACACAGCTTCTCTGTGTTTGAAAAAAAAAGGATATATATGTGTGGTTAACTCGATGACAGTGGTCCTATTAACTATTAAATGTGTATTATAAAAAAAGTTTAACCATGTCAATAAAAATATATACTGCTTAGAAAATATTCTCTTCATATAGTTGAAAGAAAATGGTTGCTTAACCTTTGCAATTTCTTATTCTGGCAATTCTTCCTTTGTTTTACAACAGCTTCTGTGTGACCTCAGACCAAATATATTCCCTGTACTGTAGTTTCCTTATTTAAGGGCTAATCCAAACTCCACCAAACTCAATGTGGGCACTGGGAGATTTGGCACTGGGAGATTTAGTACTGGCAGATTTAGCTGTTGTAGCTTAAAGTATTACAGGACCCAGATGTCTTTGCTATCTCTTTTCAAAGGATTACTTCCCCAATAGGAGGTAAGGAAGGATAGGATATGAGCCGTGTGTCAAACACCATGGTTTGCTGTACAGAATACTGGATTAAATTGTAATAAGGGTATGTGCTCCTTAATAAACTGAGCTGTAAATGTGGTAGCTGAAGCACAAATTCATATCCTGTTCTATTGTTCTGCAATATTGGTGATGTCCTAAGAAGATGACCAAGTCAAAAACATAAGGTAGCTACTCCTCTAATGGTAAACACTAAAGATATCTGCAAGAGTTATGAAAATCCTCCCTGCATACCTAAAAAAATGTTAGAAAATTCTGATTTCCTAACCTGTTTGAAGATCCTGATAAAAGACAATGAATACCAATAAAGAATCATTGCACATCTCAAGGGAAAAATTGAAAAATTGTTACATTTAATTTTGAAATGCTGAAAGGAAAAAGCATGAGAAAAAAGAATCTCCAAGTACAGTGAATTTCTGTTCAGACCACTTCATTTGGTTTCCAAATATGCTGTTGAGAAACACCTTTCAGCATAAGGATAGTCATTTTTCTCACAACGACAATCAGTCATGACAGTATGAATGGTTGTGAGAACTTGAAACGGAAATAGAGAGAGTAATGAGAAGCTAATGGAGCAACTGGCATTCCAGCATGGTTTGTACTAACCACTGAGTTGAAATATCTTCTTAATATTGGGACACTCCTCGGAAGCTGCTCTAGTGCCTCTCTAATCACCTACTTGAGTTCAGTGAGCTCATGGTCACTCCACCTTTTTTAGATATTTAGCTGAAGTGCTCATGATTAGAATCTTGTTTGCCTGGATTTCCTGTCTTGTCAGTGGTCAAGGACAGATACTCAGAATTAACTGGCTTTCTCTCCATGGTGAGTGAAGAAGGAAAAGAAATGACAAGACAGGAGGAAATGGCCTCAAACTGTACCAGTGGAAGTTTACACTGGATGTTAGAAAAAGTTTCTTCAGTGAGAGGTGGTCAGGCATTTGAACAATGTACTCAGGAAAGTGTTGCAAGTGTTAAAAAATATGTGGCTGTGGCATTTGGTAACACAGCTTATAGGTGAACATGGTGGTGCTGGTTTACAGTGGGATTGGATGGTCTTAGCTTTTCTAGATTTAATATTTCTGTGCAGTATAGGATCTGGGCTGTGCTCTGCCTTTTCTCTGCTGACACCCTAGAGCAGCCTTATTGTTACAACAGACAAATTTAAGTACTGTCTTGTCAAAGGCAGAATAGTTTGGAGTTTTTGTTTTCAAGTCTGAAGCTGCAAATTATACAAATTTTCATTTTACTTTTTCTTATATATTATGGTAAGAGTAGCAGTGCACAATGTGAATGGTTCCAAATTATAGAGGGCTAACAGTATAAGATCAACACGATATTGATTTAGACATTACCAAAAAAAGAAAGAAATTTAATCCCCACTCCACTGAATATCTATAGAACTAGTGACCTGTTCATGCTAATTATTAAGTAGTCGATGAAAATTAAAAATTTCAGGAATCTGTTACTAGTGATTAGATCATGTACCCTACTTAACCTGAGAGAAAAGAGCAGTTCCAGAACAGAAACAAGTATACAAATTCTTCCCCAAGATGAATGTATTTGTTCTGCAAGTACAATCCTTTAAACACAGGAAAACACAAATGGAACAGCTGCTTCTGCAGGTTAAGTCTAAGGGAAAAAAAGAATAAATTTATGCAAAATTATCTTGTGGGAGAAACAAAAATTAAATGCAAAATGCACATTTAAAAACCCAGTGATATGAAAAATAGAATGCTTATTTTACAATAGAAACCTTATTACTGGTAAGAGTATGGCATTTGTTGAGTTTCGGCTGTAGTGAAGTCTTGGAAATAAATGTGTGGTTTTACAGGATATAAGCTATCAGGCTGCCTTTGAGCTTGGTGTTTTTCACTTCTGGGACATAAACAGTTACCAGTAATACATCATGAATAAATTTACTTTATTTGTAGTGCTTAGAGTACAAATTTGTAGTATGCCATTATTTGAAGTTTGGTGTAAATCTCTATTGAAACATTAAACTTCTTATGAACTGGAAATCTTGGAAATCCTTCAGAGGAAGGCTTTTATTTATGATATTGTAGTCAGTATTTCCATTATTTCCCCTGTTTTCAGGGATTTATAACTTAGTTGTAAAAAAATCATTCTGGACTGAAATTTGGCATATGGCATTGAACTCAAAGAATGATATTTTTGCCCAGTTTGAAGATAAGTCTGATCACACATGAACTGGAGGATATAGAAATGATTTAATGTGTTCTTTAGGGGTTGTTTTACTTTATTATTATGTTGCATTGCATTGTAGCATTTTTTCTACAATTAATCCTGTATTAATAACTTTATATTTCATTTCACATTCCTGTTTCTTGGATAAAGAATAGAGTGGTTACAGCTGTGTTTACCGCTGAAGCGTAGTATGGTTGAGTGTTTCTGTAGCCCCTAGAAAAACAGTGGCTACCCCTCCTAACTAGCATAGTTTGTTGTATAGATGAAATCTAAGCAGATGAAATGCCAATAGAATGATGACTTTTGCCAGCTAGACATTGCCAAAAGCCAAACAGCCAATAATAAATAAATATGTAAATAAATAAATCCCCAAATTAAAAAAAAAAAAGACAACCTTTTCACACTCCTGTTACATTCCCATTGTAACATCACAGTAATGATGATCAAGGAAAAAAAAAAAAGCTCAAAAAACCTCATTTTTGAGATTAGATGATGCTTACAACTGTGCTGAGAAAATTCATGTGACCAGAGCTCATTTACAGTCGAAGCTGGCTGGTACTGTGGGGGACAATAACAAAAATATATTTTACAAAATATGTTAATAGCAAAAGGCAATACAGAAATTACATTGGCCAGTTTCTTGATGAGGTTGGTCACTTCACAAACATAGACAAGGATATTAACCTTTTAGAGATCACTGAAAGAAGATCCATTAAGATGGTGAAGGAGAAGACATCTGAAGAGCAGCTGAGGTCACTTGGTTTGTTCAGCCTGGAGAACAGGGGACTGTGGGGGGAATCTCACTGTGGTCAGAGAAGGCACCTATCCCTTCTTCCTGGTGACCAGTGATAGGACACATGGGAATGGCACAAAGCTGTGTCAGGGGAGGTTTAAGTAGGATATCACGAAAATGTTCTTCACCAAGAAAGTGGTTGTGATAGGACACATGGGAATGGCACAAAGCTGTGTCAGGGGAGGTTTAAGTAGGATATCACGAAAATGTTCTTCACCAAGAGAGTGGTTGAGTGCTGGAATAGGCTCGCCAGGGAAGCGGTCACAGCACCAAACCTGACAGAGTGCAAGAAGTGCTTGAAAAATACTCTCAACAACATGGTGTGATTCTTGGGGTTGTCCCATGCAGGTCCAGGAGTTGGACTTTGATGGTCCTTGTGTGTCCCTTCCAATTCAGGACATTCTGTGACTCTGTGATGGTTCAGTATTAATTACTTGAGGTAAACGGTCTGAATTAATAACTAGACATTGTGAAAGGATGAGAAAAGGCTGAAAGAAAATCAACACCTAATTTTGGTACATGTTTATGGATAAAGGAATACAAGAGGGCAGAAATGTGCTCAGAAAGAAACAGGGAAGAGGACTGAGAACAGTAGTATGTGGACTAAGGGAGGATGTGGTTAAACTGTCAGTGTCAGTGATTAAGGAGTAAAGTTAAGAACTTGGGGAGGGATCAATTAAGGAAATTAAACCTGTAGTGTTGAAAAGGGAAAAAAAATGTGTTTACAAAGGTTCCTCAGGAAGTGTAAGAAATATCATGCTTGAGAGTGGTTTTATTTAATCTTTTAATTTGTGCTTTGTTGATAAAATATTGTTGATAAACGAGGCATTGGCAACACAGTTAAATGATACAGGCAGAGCTGACAGACTGACAAACCTGAAGGAAAAGGATGCTAATAATTCCTGTTATCATCAGCATGATGACTCCCCAAGAGGGAAGGCAGGATGTGCTAATTAATCACAGCAATGTGATCCAGAGCTGGAAAAGGCATATGACACATAGAATATATCAGAGATACAGAATCAGATAAAGTTTTGGTGGCGTCTTCTTCACATTACTTGTATCCATAAGTTTAGAAATGTGTTAAGCTGAAACAAGGAGGCAGGAAAGACAAAAGAGCTGGGGAAATGCAGTTTTTGAGAAGAACCTGAATAGACATGGTATTTAACTTATGAAATGAAGACTGGGATGAGGATTTCATTTTTGTCTCTAAATGTGTTAAGAGCTTAATGCCAGAAAGGCAAAAACTGTGATGAGGGCTGATGTTCATATGAAAACTAGATGCATGCAAAATAACCAGAAATACATACAAATGAGAAGAAAGTTTTTAACTGCTGGAATACTGAAGATCCAGAACAGGTTGAATAAACAAACAGCCCAACATCTCTAAATGGAAATTCATAAGTTTGTGAAGGATATCCTATGATATGGATGTCTGCAACAGCAGGAAAACAAACTAGATGAACCACAAGGTCCTTTTTGTCTTTGGTAAATGGCCTGATTTTTAAAAGTTATTATTTCTTGAAACTTTCATTGTGTTGTTTTGTGTTGTTTTTCTTGAGAATATTCATAATTTTCCTTTCAAACTCTTAGCAACCAGGACCTGGTGATTGGAAGTTATAGATGTACTCTATTATGATGACTCTATTGAAGGGCTATGGAAAAGTAAACTTTCAAACACTTATATTATTACAATGATATATGTGTTTTATTTAGTGCTATGGTTATCGTGCTAGTGCAAGCCAAGGAAAGCAAGGGAGCAACCAGTCAACTCTTTTGCACATCATCTAAACATTCATTTACTTCTTTTTTCAACCTCCATGATTTTCCTTTTACTCTGCCACCTTCCAGTATATATTCTCCTCCTGAGATGATCAGTGGGGAGCCTTAGCTTGCACCAAATTTTAAATAGATACACATATACTTCAGAAGAAAGTTTGGTGTGGCTTTCATTAATCACAATATGTATAGCATTAAACTTACGTATTTGAATGACAGACCTTGGCTGGTAGCTGTATTAAATGTAGCATAAATTTTTTTGGAGCACTACTGAAATCTTCAAAAGATCATGCATTTTATCTATTATCCTTATGGTATAAGGTGAGACTTCTCAATAACAGCTCAGGATGAGGATAAAGATATGTAGGTTAACTGTAACTTAAAAGAATAGTGGAAACGAAGAAAAGAAGCTCAGCAGAGAGTGACTGAATCCTCTGTTTTATTGCTTACTACATTTCTGTTGGTGGGATTTGCAGTCTGGCAAGCTACCACCAAATTAATGAAGTTCATGGACTGGAATTTCACCCAGAGTGATAGTTATTTGTATTGACATGTATCATTTCCTCTATGCCCTCTGGCATTTTTTTCTGTACCTGTGCTTTCAGGAACACAATATATATTTTTTCGCCAGGTCTGTAAGATCCAATCTACTTAAAAAACCATCGGTATTCATCCCCTAATATTAGCTTTGATCTGCCAAACATGCTTCATATCAGTGGGCAAAAAGAGGAGTGTGGGCTGAACGTTTTCCACACCAATTTAGTATGCCATAAAAGCTTGCACAGGCCACTCCTCAGTTCCTGCATAGGCCTGCCTACACTGCAATGAAGTTCTGACAGCTCCTACCTGGATTTCATAGAAGATCAGCTAAGCAGGTGTTGATATCCTTAGCTATATTTTAAGCTCATAATTTACAAAACGTGGGACAATATGTCAACTCTGGTTTGTTCTCAAGGGCTTAAAGGATACTTTGTCACTGCACAATACCTGTTTATATGTGCCTTGATTTCCTCTATTTCTTTCAAAATTAGAACCTGGGTTTTGTCTGTTAAAATGTTCAGGATTGCCTTCGTTTTTGCTTCTTAATTTCACAAGCCTTTCCCTTATCAATCCAGCTTTTTAAAGTCAAAATAGGACTATAATATTGAATCTGTAAAACAATAATTATTTTTACTTGGGACATTCTGACAAACTTGGTGACTTCAGTTGTACTCATCTCTTTTTTTCTGGTTTGATTTTATTTTTGACAGTGGACTTATTCCAAGAAGCACCCAGTAAAAGAGCCTGTTGATTTGCGCCCTAGACAAAGTGACACAAGGTTGCTCACATTCATGCTACCAAAGACCACTCTGAAGCAGATATTTACTAGGCTTAGTGGTCTGAAAGGGAGACTGGGAGAGTGAGCTAACTCTTAATCTGCATGAGCAATCAGCATTTCAGTACTTGAGTCATTCCCTGGCTCTTTTTTCATTCAGCAGTACAGTTATAGCTTTAGGCAATGTCTATATTAGTAAATAATGTGAACCAAGGCCCATCATTTGGTTCTGGGTGTGTGCACGGCACAATTTGCGCCCATGTAACCAAATATTCTTTTCCCTCTGTGGAGGTTGCCTTCATATATAGCAACAACTGAGAGCAATCTGTGGCTTGTGCTAGCCTTAAACTTGGAATGGTCTGGAAGACTGGCATTAAGAGCTAAAATTCTCAGGAAATGTAATTAATAATGATTAAGTAGATTGGTTGTGAGATGGTACTTTAGTTTATGTCCTGTCTCTGAATTTTGCTGTCACATGCAGTAGCCATCAGTCCATCTGCAGGCTGTGGATTTCCTTAGGAAGAAAACACTGCTGAGCACTTACAGCTCTTTCTATCCCATCCTTTTGAGTCTGGTGCCCTTTGCCAAGCATGTGTGCCGCTCTCTTTTCTGCTTTTGGCACCTAGTCCAAGATTCCCTTTGTTCCAGGCCTGTCTCTATACTTAATCTCCATCACCCACCTCTTCAGTTCTCCATGTCCAGGATGAGTTTTCCAGCTTTCCAACTCCTTCCCTTTTTTTCTTGCTCTTATCCTTTTCTGTTTCCTTTTTCTGTTTCTTTCTCCCTCCCCATATTCCTCTCAATTCTGCCACATTTCTCCTCTAGTTCTCCTTATCTTGTTTTTTGCATGGCTTCCAGTCCCCATGTCCCCATGCTTTCCACAGCTCCACATTCCCTCCCAGGCTCCATGGTAGGTCTGTTTTTCTCACCCTGTGGCCAGCCAGTGTGTAGCTGGGTGTCCACAAACAGCCCCAACTGCTCCTGCTTTCCATGTCCCAGTTACCAGTACCCAGATTTCTTCAATGCCCCTTCCTGTGTCCACATCTTGCATGGGTGGAAGAAACAGACACCAAGAAAGCTCAATCTATCCCCTGTAGTTCTAATTTTCTTCCTTCAGGAAAGTATACGCATGTTTGGGTGAGCAGAAAGTGTAACAAGGAACTGTGTCATACCCAGTGAAGACTCGCCTTTCATGGAACCATAATGTCTGAATTTCAGCTTTGCTTTATGTAGCCTAAATGCTTCATAAGTCTCTTTCTGTAATGTTTCCTGTTGGCTGGATTTAGCCACAGAAAGTGTAAGAGAAACAACTAAAGGGACTTCAGCAAAGATTAGAGTCCAAGGCACTGAACCTACAAATTCCTGCTGAATATGTTTAAAAGATTGACTTCTGAAAATTTTAAACATTAAATTTGAACATTCCTATGCAGACATACATCACTGACAGAAAGTCAGCTTCCCCCTCTCCATTTTCCTGTCACCCCAAACTTCAAACTTCTACTTTCTGCATAAAAACACTTGGACTTCTCCAGGAAAAGATTGCCAGTATTTTTTCAACATTACTAAACAACAGATTATCTTTAACCTTATTCTCAGAAACAGCTGTACCATTTTGGATGAAACTTCCTGAAATATTTCTGCCTCAGGCAGACACCTGGCATGGAAAATTTCAGCCCAAACATTTAAGTTTGGCAAAGTGATATGCAGCTGAAAACAGGCTTTATAATGAGAAGTGTTGGGTAACTTTAATAAGAAGCAAAATTACCAACCTCACCCCAGTACCAATCCTAACTGATGTGCCAAGCTCTATGATAAAATATTTAGTTTAAATGAATGAAGTCCTTACATATCAAAGGACTAGAAATAACTAGGAACATAGTCTTCTTCCAGATATAACAAGTATTTCTGACTTACAGCTTAGTGATGTAAAGAGAATGAAGTAGATTAATAACAAAGCATAAAATGTAATCTTGAAATTGTGTCTGTTAGAGAGAAGACTGAAGTGTGTGACGTGTGCTGACAAAGTATGTAACACCTTTGTAGCTTAGAACTTACATTTTTGAGTCATTCAAAAGTCAGATGGTTCATTTTCTCTAAACACACCCCAAAGTTTTAGCTGGAAAACCACTTGGACATTAAGATGGCAAATTTAAGTTCTGAAAACAATAACATAATTTATTAATCTTTCAGCAATTCACCCGAAATGCTTAACAACTGCTTTTTCATTTAATTTCCCCTTCTAGTACAAGAAGAGCTTAATTTCCTATTTCATTTGTTCTCCTCTTTAAAATATAGCCCTGTCACGGTAGTCATATTGTTCTTTAACCAAAATAAGTTGATAAATATGAAGACATGTAATAAAATTTGTTTTTCTATGCACAAATACAGTGAAGTAACTCTGTAGTTTTCATATCTGTACAAACACATTTTATTGTACTTTTAATAGAAATAAATTTAAACAATACATATTTATTTATTAAAAGAGAAGTTAAGCAAAAAAATATAAAAAAAGGAAAAGGAAATTGAGGTTAAGGTAGTACTGTAATTTATTTGCCAGTCTGCATTTTGAGATTTTTTTAGGGGCATGTTTGGAATGTCTGAATTCTGTTCGATATAGAATTTTAGTGGATTTCAGACACCTAAATATCATAGAATATCTCCTATTTCTCTCTCACAAACAGTATGTAAGCTTTAGAGACTATTAGAAACGTAGTAACACCTGGTCCTGTGCAGAGTCAGGAGATGGACTTCAATGACCCTATGGATCCCTTCCAACTCAGGATATTCTATTCTATTCTATTCTATTCTATTCTATTCTATTCTATTCTATTCTATTCTATTCTATTCTTTTTTTTTTGTCCTAGAGAAAGAAACATAGTCCTTGAGTATGACCTTTACCTGGGAGAGAAGACTGGGTGCCCAACTGTGTAATTTGTACTTCATTTAGGCTTCACCAAAGTCAAGAAGAGGCTTCATCTCTTAGACACACTTAAACCTTCCACATTTATCAACCCAATGAGTTCAACTTAGATAATGGGAGATGAAAATCAAGAAATAGCTTTGTCTGTGTCCTTTAAAGAAGAAAGGAGAGTTTGCTCCTTCAGTCAGTATTGTCCTGTGTCCTGGCTTATGGCTTGTCCTACTGGATCAAATGTATAAACTGCATGGGAAACAGGGTCCTGATTTTCCTCTTTCTCTGGGACAACTCTTACCGGTAGCCTGAGGGAGAAAGTGGGAAACCTAAGGTTTTATTCTGTCTTTCATTAGAACTATGTGTAATAGCAACTTGGTAGTAGACGGCAAGTGGTCAGGCAAATTATTTTGAAACTGAAGCTCTGTATCTAAAATAAGGGTCCTAAAAGCTCATTTTAGTTTGCTCTACATTTCATGTTTAGAAGACTGTAGAAGCTGGCATGAATTGAGCTGCCTCTGTGATGTGATGCCTCAGAATCTGTCCCAGTCTGCTTCTATCAGTAGAAAGAGCATTGTCTAGATCTTTCTGTACAAGCAACCTGTTTAGTACTACAAACGGACACTGTTTGTACCATCTAGGGCCACTTAATTCTGACAATGTTTAATTTAATTTATGCCAAAAGCTCATTAGATTTACAGCATGAAACTTTAACTTGTAGTAAGAGATGCTGAATCACACTGCTAAAGTCTGCAAACTGTGGAGGAAAATCGTGGGATTTTCCTTTGCTAATAATACCTTTAATGCATGGTGACCAATAGAACTATTTAGAAGTGCATTTATCTGTTAAGTATGTACCTTTAGGGAAAAAAAAAATTAAGTCTTCTTCACTGAGTCAGCTTACTGAACCTGTCTTAAGATACTACATTTTAAAAAACAGCCTCATAGAGGATTAACAAGAATATAGAAATCTTGTCTGTGTCAGAACAAGATACATGTAACTAAAATCATGGTAGAGGTCCTGACATATTTCATACATCATCACAAATAGCTTTTAAAAAGTACCAGGAACATTACACTGTGATGGAATCAGAGGAGTGAAGGGAATCAAGAGACTCCACCTTCTGAGAAGACTGTATGATGAGGGGGGATCACCCAGCTGAGAACCATGTCACTGCAGAGGAAAAGGACAAATCTGTGGAATCAGCAAATGGATGTGTGGGAGTGGGGAGGAGAAACTCTCTCTTTTCCTGAGGACTGAGCAAGTAATTGAAGCACACCTTGTGTATCACATATGCCTCGTGTTGTATAGCATGGTAGTAACACAGGAACTTGTTTTAGGAATTGCTGTTGGGATAGCTGTTAGTCAGGTGGAGAGATGTCTTCCCCACTGCTAGGATGCAGCGGTGCTCAGTATCCTCAGGAGGCACCAGGCCAGAGAAACAGTGACTGACTTAGATGTTTGTACAGACCTTTAACAGCTTCCATGGTATATGTGAAATACAGACAGTATAGACTGAGTGCCCTGCAATCCCACAGACCGGGTAAAAGTGTAAAATAGTTGTCTCGAATAGCATGACTATAACATGCCATTCAGCAAATGTGACTTGGGGCCTCATTACTGTGTCTCCACTTCTGACATTTATAGTTAAATGATGTTGTTGATTCCGGCAAGAGACGTTACAATTTCTCTAATTAAAGGAGGGGGGGAAAAAACAACCCAAAACAATCTTCTTGTTCCTTCCCAGATTGTTTCCATTTACTGCAAATAAGCATGAGTTCCTGCCTGGAAGCACTATCTGCAAACTGCAGTCAGATGTAAAAGAAGCCTAATCAAGCTTGGGAACCAGGCCTTAATTAGACTGCTTGGAAAACAGAGCAGAAGAGCAAATGAAAATTATTAACCATCACTCATGATTCCTGTTTCTAATTTTAAAGAGGAAATCATGCATTAATCAAACTCTAGCCCTAAGCTCAGAGATGTGTTTTAGAAGTATCCTGAAACAACAAGAGGAAATCTTTTCAGTGTCTAGAGAAAGCAACTCCTGATCAGCTAGTATATGTAGCACAATATATTTTGACATGAAATAAGCTATGTTTCAGTATGCCTAGATTTTGTAGGATCCAAGAAAAACAAAATCAGTACCAACTGAAATGAAGGCACATTACAACAATTGGGGTTAAGCCTGGGTTTTGTTAAAGGAAAACAGAAATTAAGTGTATTCTGTTTTCATGGATAAAGGAAATATATGGGAGGGTAAGAGTAAAAGGAATAGTGTAGTAACATAGCTGCTATTGTCTGCTTTGGTCATAGAAAAGAAACTCTTTGGTTCACATAAACAATATTTACTACAAATTATTTCTTATAAAAAACAACAAGCCCAAGCATAACCTCTGCATATTACCCAGAGATCACTTGAGATCATGTAATAGGATTTATCAGAACTTACCTCATAGTTTCTGTTATATTTGGACTATAAAGATAATTTTCTATTTTTTTGGCAAATTCGTTTGAGTTTTCTGGCTGTAATTCAGAAACTAGTCTTTTCTGGTGGAGTCAGATTGAAGTCTTCAACTTTTGTGGAAATCTCCAGAATGAGGAAATGGACTCTAAAATATTAAGCATTGCGCCCTCCAGAATGAGGAAATGGACTCTAAAATATTAAGCATTGCGCCCATTGGAAACATCGAATTACAAAGAATGCTCACTCTTTTCAAACACAAATATCCAAGCTTCATTCTTTGAATTACAAAGAATGCTTTCTAGAACACACCAATTTTCCCCTTAGCTGTCCAAGCATTTGCCAAGTATTGCCTATTCAGATTCCTGAAGCGAGTGGTTTCATTAAATGGCATATCTAGAAGTGTTGATGGCATGGATGTTTGTGTTGCTATTGTGACTCACAGACCACAGTTACTGTTCTGTGAACAGATTAAAATATGAATGACAAATGAGAAAAGTACAGAGATTTTTGTCATCTATCATGGTGTATATGCCCTGCTTTGATAGGACTCAGCCATGAAGTTCAGTGATCAAAGTTACTGATTTGATGGAGAATTGTGATCTGGAGGAACGGGCATGGATGTGGATTGCAAACTACTGAACTTTAGTGATAGTTTTGACATGGTTTCTTCTAAAATCTTGATGAGTAACCTTCACAGTCAGGCCCTAGGAAGAAAACATTCTGAATAAAGTGAAGGCTTTGTACTCCAGTTTGATGGCATCTCCCTGTATGATACAATGTAGATCAGAGCATATTAGTTTTAATTGAAAAATTAAACTAGCTTTCTTTAGTTGCTTTGACTGAAGCTTCCATTTTTTAATTTTTATTTTTTTTTTTTACTTCTAAGATGCAGCCAATTTGGTTGATGCCCTGGCTGCTAGAATTCAGTTGAAATGCTTTTGCTAAATTAAATGTGACAGGATTTCAACTCCTTATTTCAGTGGATGATGAAGGACAAGATAGAGCGTGTTTAGTCTAAAAAATTGGTGCAGGTGCCTTGGAGGTGAAAGATGAAGGTTTAAATCCTCTTAGTCTGAACAAGGAGTTAAGACACACATTTCCCATCAGTGATGTGAGGGCTGTAAATGCCACACTTGTGCAAAAATGTAAGTGATAGAGTATAATGTTTTGTAACATAGTAGCTGAGACTTCTACTTCGTGCTAGAGTGAAAGTTGCTGAAAGTAATATTTTCAGCCCTTTAGGCAGTGGTCAGAAGCAGAGTTCAGGTGGTAGGCAGGAAGGGCATTTGTAATTCAGAGCAGCACTTTTCTCACTTTAGATTCCTGGAGTGTTTTCATTGCTGTGCCTGGGAAGATTTAATCACTTTATGGGCAATGGAGAAAATAGTTTAACACAACTGTGTACAATTATATTATCTTTTTA
>PYHW01010678.1:5017098-5027667 GCA_013186435.1 Turdus rufiventris
CTATACTATTCTGGAGACTACCATGTGATTTCTTGTAGTAATTTTTTCCCCCTGCTTTCTTATCCTATATCTGCAGTTATTCATCAGAACCATGCAGCTATCAACACTCACAACCCAGAAGTGGAAATGAGCCTGTCACTGTTCGTTCCATATTTTTGTACCAATGTAACAGCCTAGTAGAAATAAAAATTTGATTTGGTTTTGAGTGTGTTCCAGCATTACATACTTATGTGCCATGACCAGTGCCTCATATCTGCTAACCCCCCGTTTTTCACCTTTTTTTTCTTTTTCTTTTTCTATTTCTTTTTCTTTCTTTTTTTTCCCCCCTCTTTTTTTTCTTTTTTTTTTCTTTTTTTTTTTTTTTTTCCAAATCTTGGCATTCATTTTTAGTCTTTACATGTTTGCAGTTATTATTGTAACTACATGTTTTTGGGTAGCAATTGAAAAGTTCTAGGTGCTTTCCAAACTTAAAAAAAACCCAACAAAACAAAACTCAGTTTCTTGGCTATTGTAATCATGTCCTTGCAGGTCTATCTCAATGCACCCTCTATGTGAAATATGCCCACAAGCACGTGGCTTGTTTGATTTATAGCTGCTTGTGTTTTTCCAAGTGACTTGACTGTTGAAGAACTCCAATGACTGCTCTGTTTGTGTACTTTAGCTGAAGCTGGCTCAAGCACTTAGGACTCTGCACACTGGAACAACTTATTCATACGGTTTCATTTTGCTTTACATTCATCTGTGTTTAGTTCCCTTTGCTCCCCTTTTTCTTTTTTTTTTTTGTCCTGCATTTGGTAATTCCAAACACCATGTTTGTTCTGTTGTTCTGTCTTTTTTGGTAGTTTCACCTTGTAGATTCTCAGTGATTGAATAATGGTATAGCTTCAAAACAAACCAGAAAGATATTTGTATGCTTCACTCACTCTTCTGGATTTTTCTTACTGTTCTCATTTGATGTCATCGGTGTATTATGATAGAGACTTGGCTGCAACTGTGATCATTAAAATAATTAAAAAAAAAAATCACAGTGATGTAAGACCAAAGAAGAAACAGATAACAAGAACAGTCTTTGTTTCTAAAAGGACCTCTGAGAGCATGAACTGCCTCTGAAATAGTTATAAATATGTATTCTACAAATAAGACCTAGTTTCTCACACAAAGTAAGAGCTTATTGCTTCTCCTTGTAGTTGCTTTACCAGACTTTTCCATATTTTGAACTTTATAAGGCTGCATTCACTCTGTTTTTCTGTTGATTGCTTTGGTGCAAGCTGTAGTCCTAACCTACCAATTACCCAGTTTGTCCTTTGATTAGAATTTGCTCTTGCAACTACCAAGACTGTGAGCACAGCTCTGCTTTGCAAAGAAACCGGGATGTGGGAATTCCATATGTAGGCTGCAGCCGTGCAGGAGTTGCAGCACATCTTCTGGATTGGGGACTGGAAAGGGCTCCTATCTAATCATGCTACAACTGCTTACATCACAGACTTGAACAGCAATCAAGCATGGAGCATGACTGCTGAAACCATGTAAGAAGAACTTTGGTATGAGACTGTTAAATTTTTCTTAAGAGAAAATAAATAAATAAATGCATTTTGCAGAGAAATGTATACATTTGTAGGAGAAAAGTATTCAAGGAGCCTCTGTTCATAGTGAAGGGGCTTATAATTCAATTAAGCATTTTATTGTATTTGGGGACTACAGAGCAGGGAGGAAACAGTCCTCCAAATTATGTCCTTATTATCTTACAGAGTGGAAAGCCGTTTATCAAGCTGGTCATTGAGGCTTTGTCTAAGTGTTAAGTCAAAGACAGCTGTGGATTGGTTTAGCCAGTGTAGGTGCTTAGGAATAGTTCTCTTGGGAGAAGATATATCACGTAGGAAGCTGCTTTGAATAGTCCCAAACAGATGTAGGAGCAAGGCTATAATGAATTGACGAGGACAACAGTGGGTTCAGTATTTGAGGCTGGTTTCTGGCCTGACTTTATTTACCAGTAGAGATAAAGCCTTAGAAGTCTGGCTTCATGACTCACATCTCAAGCTGGACTTAGTTCTGCCATATGGAAGACAGGTTCTAAGTAGCTAATCTATGTCGAGGCAGAGGGTTCAGCTGTTTTTACAAATTCATTAGCAAAATTGCTCACCTGAGACATTCCCAGTTTGGCTTTGCTTTACTGCTTTATTGCAGAATTCCTCCTTGACCTAAGATAAAGTATCTTCTGTGAAAATATTTTGCCCACCAGAAAAATGAAAACTGCAGTACTTCTATGTTATGAGGTGCTGCCATGCTTTGGGAACAGGGATTCTACAAATTCTTTAGGTATGTGGACGCAGAGACTCCTGCAGCAGGGAGATTTCCAGAGCTGATTCAATGTATCTCTGCAGTCTACAGGCAGGTCTACTTCCAAGTTCAGAGCCAAATTTGTTCTTAGAAACAAGATTTAGGCAATAAGGAGATGACCTCACTGAAAGACATGAAGAGGTACATCATGTACAAACGTTTCTCTTTATTTCAGAATGAAGGAAACATTTGTGGTGTTCAAATACACTCCTTTTCCTACTGACCTGCCAGGGATATATTGCCATCTTGCTTTGTTTTTAACTTCTACTTATAAATCATTGTAAAACAAGACAGAACCAGCAGATAGCACAAAGTGTAATAAAATCCTTCAGAACTTCATTAATAAATGAAAGGAAGAATTTATGGCAAAGAAAGCTGGGAACTCCATTTCAACATTTACACACAAGGAAAGGAATGATACTTGTTTTTCTCTCTACCCTTTCCTTACATTCTTCTTTTTCCTATGTCTATAAAGAGTGCTTAATGTTGATGTAACTTGAGCTGAGGAAGGACTTTGCGAACCAATAAACAGAAGTGCTTAAAGATTGCCTTGCATATGGCAACCTGCATGCCTGGTGTTGACTGCTCTGCTGCAGGGGCTGCTGCTGCTGTCTCAGTGTTGGTATTGACAGGCCCCTTAGGCAGGCTGGTTTTGATCTAGCTTTTATGTTCCTAACACAAGCTGGCTTTATTGGACCAGTTAAAATTGCAGTCTTCCTTTCTTATCCCCATCGGGTAGACCAGGGATGGAGCAAACTGAATTAAACATTTTCATTTATATTGGGTTTATGAATTCTTGTTTGATGCCTTAAAGTTGAGTTTATAAAGTGTAATGTGCTTTGACCCTGCTTGTCATTTGTGTAGCAAATATTTTAAGACCAAAGATTAAAAAAGTATTAGTTGGATTGGAGATATGTCATTTTACTTATAGCTCTTTTTGCAACATTGATTACAAATGTGCTTTAATTAGTCAAACGTCAATAAAATGATATAATTTGTTTAAATTGCTTATATAATTTTGCTAAAATGAAGTTTTGAAAACATGTCATTTAGAGAAGACCAAAGTGAAAATAAGATCAGAGGTGATTTCATAAGTGTCTTTAGATATAAAAGTTGTGATCTTGACATCCTTCCTATGCCAGAATTATGTAACTCCAGAACATGCAATTGACTCTGTCCAGTGGTAGTTAATATTATTTTTATGTTATTGTTATTTTCCACAATATCATTTTATGCTGTGACTGCTGTTCCACCAAGCAGAGGCTAGGGCTGGTAAAAATGAAGTACCCAAACTGATTTCCATTTTGGAGGGCAGCAGAATTTCAGATTTTAGCTGCTCATGCAACAGCATCTCCTTCTTTTCTTCAGTATAAGCATCAGTCCTGATAAAATTTTCACAGACCCTGGTGAAAGCAGTCTTGGTTTCTAATTTTAAAACACAAATATAACAATCTGTCTTGGTTTACTGATGTTATGCAAAATATGTGTATCCTTTAATTATTGCTCCCATATTATTAAAGCTTCATGTACAGAGAAGGAAATGGCCCCGTCAAGAGTCTTTAACACAAAAGAGCTGTGTTTGTTAAATATGGTGTTAGAGCTGCCCTGGGATAGTTGATTTTGATCCCTTACAGGAAGTATTTCTTCATTTGAATGTCCATCATGAGTCTGTATGTGTAAAACCCTAAATATTACCCCTCTCTTGCCTGTCTCTAAGCATTTCTCAAGGACTTGCTAGTCATTTCATGTTACAATTATAAAGTACTAGTAAATTATGTAGTAGTAGAATTTTCCTAGGCACTGGAAATCAGCTCTTCTTTAGAGCAGCTTTCCCACTCATGGTTTTGGCAGAGCAACTCTCAATTTCCCAGGCTTAAGAATGGGTATTCACACAGGTGAGGGACCATTTCCAATTGTCAGCCTGGCTGTAGCCATGATGTTTCGGAGAGGAGGAGAATGTAATGGACTGTTCCACATCAGTGGATCTCAGGGCTAGAGAACATTTTGGCACCTAGGTAATTATTGGTGTGAGCTGATGATAATCCTGTCCTAGTTTTCAGGACTCTCTGCTCTAGACTTATATCATGCTGATGGTTTCAGTTTTAGGCTGCAGTGTGTTTATAGGAATGAAAAATACATTGGAGGAGGGATTTTAATATAGAATGACTGAGATGTTACTTTATTTGAAAGGATTGCTTTATATAATAGGAAATCTCAAGAAGCTTGATAAGTTAATTCTGGTGATTTTTTTGTTGCATTATCATTCTGAAATTCTTAAAGGAAATAAAGATGCCAAGAAGTAATACTTTTTCACTGCCCTCAGAAAGCCTATTTATGAAAACAAGAGGCTGGGTTTTTTTGGAGAGGGTGTGGTTGTTAGTTTCATGTTGTATTTTTTTCCTTCATGAGGAAATCCAAAAGAACTACTCTGTAAATTTGGTCCCTATGTATGTGGTATATTTGTAACATTATAAAAATCATAAATTACCTTATTTTCTTGCAACAGCAGAAACCAATAGACTGGAGACAATATTAAAAAAAATAAAATGGAAGTTTTATTAATTCTAGATTCACAACCTTTTGCTCTTTTCATTTTTTTTCTGTGAAATCATAGCTCTTTCTCCTTTAAACACAACCCATTGCCTAATCATTGTATGTGACTACACCTCTTCCTCCATAGTACTATCTATCCCTTGTTTGCTGTACTGGCGTGGTTTTCTTTTTGCTAAATTGACAAGGAAATACCAAGGCAGGAAAATTTTAAAAACTTTAATTGTTGCTAAAAGGCAGCCTAATGGAGGTCAGTAACTGTATGTTTCCTTGTAATGTTTCTTTTAATTAGTAAAAAACAGTGGCAACTCCTGGTATACTAATTCCTATTTCTCTTCTGTAGAGAAATCAGATATTTTCTTTACAGCTACTTTTAAGATAAGCTGCACTTTTATGAAATTTGCAGATATTCAAAATAGAATGGCCCTAAAAACAAGGGTTACTGAATGTTTCCTTGATAGATATAATATAAATCTATATGTTTTAGTTAAATTTCCTTATTAAAAAGTACGTCAAGATATAAGAGATTGGTGGGCAATGAACAGTTACTGAAGCTCATTTTGAGGAAAGAAAAGGGGAAGCCTGTTGTTAATGGATTTAAAAAAAAACCTTGTAGTCTGTCTCAATAGTGTTCCTTTTATTGTTCAAACTCAAGAACGATAATTTTGGAATAATTACTAATCAAATCTATATTCATTATGCCTAAGGTCTATACAAATTCAAGGTAGAAGACATACCTCAGAAAACTGGCATCCATTAGCTGCATGCATTGAGTATGTGGTCAAGCACAGTACAGTATCTTCTATGAAAAGACTTCCTTGATCAGAATTTAGTGTGGGACCAATAGTCTTAAATCCAGAAAAAGATTTTTACTAACAAGATGGTTTCTTGTGATCCATGGTGATCAAACTTAATGGTCATTTGGTTTTTCTTTTTTATGTTTTACACTGCCTTTCTCAGTAATAATAACCTTTCTATAAAAACAAACCATAAGCAATTTAGATTCCATGCCACAGTTCAAAGAATTCAATTTTAAAAGTTGGAGAAAGAAGCATATTTTTGTTGTAAACGCCAGTGTAATGCAGCATCAGTGTATGCCCCTGTTGGGTGACACCACAGTAAGGACAGACCTTACCTGGCTTTAGCTATCTATGTCTCGGATTCTGGAGCAAATACCTCCTCGTGGAGGGACTCCACTGAATGAAGAACTGAACTGAGTCAAGGATGATGTGACTAATTTCCTTGTGCACTTTTGGAAAAACTTAACATTTGGCCAATAAATTGTCCCACGATAAGTGATTCTTAGAACTCTGGTTACATCCAATTTGGTTTATATTCCAATAATAAAGTAAAAGATTAACAGAGACTCAAGGCATGATTTTCAGTAGGAATGCAAAAATGTGTTACTAACACCACAATTTATCTCATCTACAAAGTTTTCTGCTACATTATTAATGTATTATTATTAATTATAGCAAGAAGTCATTTGTAGGCTGTTTTCATGTTCATTCTGTATTGTGTGCAGTATTGCCTGGAAGTAGGAGGAAAGAATCACTCTACAGTTTGGTTGAAGAGCAAGGATAAGATAAATCATGTCTAATAACACTGCTGTTTAAATAACAAGAACTTCTTCTTCCAAGGTTGTGAAATACTTGTAAAGCTCAGCAGCTGGAAAATATCTTCAGATGCATCCACACTATTTATATTCTGATTGTAGGAAGAGGACTTAATTAATTTTCTTTGTCACTGGAAACTTTCTGGAGAGCTTAAGGCAATCTTGATATCATTGCTTCTTTGAGAGAGATCAAGACGTTAGAGACTTTGTCTGCAAGTCATAAATGTTATGCCTTTCTTTGCTCACTTTTTTTAATAGTCAAGAGTTCAATTAAAAATTTAAAAAGATCAAAGCAATTGTGCTCATGAAACACAAGGACATGCAAATTCTGAAATTTAAAAAAATAGCATCCTTTTATATGCCTAGGTGTAGTTTTTAATGAGTGTTTTACATAGGGAATAAGGAGACATCAGGATAGCAGTGCTGCATCAATGCGCACCACAACTGTATTTATTCTATTACCTTCACAAAGCAAAACTTTTTTCTTTCTGAAAAACCTGAAGTGAAGCTCCACAACCAGTACAAAGTTGTTAATTCAAAGTTAGTCAATGCCTAATAGGCAAACTGTGCTACCCACAAACTTAATTTTTGCTCTTCCATAAATTTCCCACAAATAAAAATTAAAATTTCTTCCTCTTAATTGTTAGTTTGGACATAAGGGTTGAACATATTCTGAAACCCAACAAACAAACTTTCACAGACACCCAGCTGTTCCTTAAGCATTAGGAGCCAAAGGGAACAATACAACCAGCCAGTGCCCAGACCCATGGAGCAGCAAGGTGAGCAGGACAGACTCAGAGGTTGTGGCCAGCTCCAGCTAAGTCCAGATCGTGAAGCAGTGTGATGTCTCACTGTGATGAGACAGATCTGAGATAAAGGAAAAAGTCAGGCTGGATTTTTTTTTCCATATATTCACCAGTCATGATCATTGTCATCATCACAAGTAGTGTTACACTTCTTAGAGATTATGTCAGTGCTTCATTAGGCAGAAAGACCAGATCCTATGCTCTTTGCTCTAAACCTATGAGATTAATTAAATGGAGAGAATCTGTGGGAAGTAGGGATTATTCCACCCATTTTTAGAATTGTGAAGTGAAAGTATGATCATGTGAATTGTCTGTTGCTGTCCTTGGAGTCAGAGATTTGGGAGACAATGTTCAATTTTTCTCTGCAATTACCTTCCCTAGAGTAGAGATCTCATCACCCTCACAGTAAAGAATTTCTTCTTAATATCTAATTTAACCCTATCCTCTCTCAATTTAAAGCCATTACCCCCTAATCTATTGCTATGTGCTCCCTCGATAGTCCCTCTCCAGTTTTCTCATAGGCTCCTTTCAGATACTGGAAGGCTGCAATGAGATTTCCATGACGGCTGCTCTTCTTCAGCCCGGAAACTCCAACTCTCTCAGCTTGTCTTCACAGGAGAGGTGCTCACATATCTGGATATCTTTGTTTCCACTCCAGCAGGTCTTCTTCTTATGATGGAGGACCCAGAGTTGGATGCAGTACTCCAGATGACATCTCACAAGGCTGGAACAGAGGGGAAAAAATCACCTTCCTTGACCTGTTGGCCATGCCTCTTTAAATACAGCTCAAGATAAGTTTACTTTCTGGGCAGCAAATGCCCATTGCCAGCTCATGACAAACTTCTTGTTCACAAGTCTCTTTCCCAAGGGTTGTTCTCAATTCTTTCTCTGCCTAACCTGTACTTGTGCTTGGGATTGCCTCTACCCATTGCAAGACCCTGCACTTACTTCATGAGATTTGCATGATCCCACCACTCAAGGATGTCAGGGTCCTTCTGGGTGGCATCACTTCCCTCCATCATGTTGACTACACTGCACAGCTTGCTGTCATTGGCAGACTTGCTGAGGGTCCACTGTCCCTGTCACCAACAAAGGTACCTAAAGAAATGTGCTGCGCACTTCCCATGTAGATGGAAAGGGAGGAGAGAATAAAGACAACTGCTTGGTCAACACATAAGGCAAGAGGCATTTAAAACTAAGTGCTAGAAACAGTACGTCCATTCTGGAAGAAAATTGTAGCCTGTTTAATTATTGAATATACTGTGAAGTAATAGTTTATCAAAGCCATATAAAGCCTTCTAAAAAGTTTTTTTAGCCTATTCCTACATCTACCTGGCCTGCTTCTACATCACTTAAACTTATCTATCTCATATAGTATGAAGTTTGCATCCATCTTTGATAATACTTAAGCTTTGGATTTGGTAAGAATTGAATTAGATAGAAAAGGGGACACTTTTAAGGTGCAACACAATCAATTTAGGACATTTGAACATAATTAAATGTTTTATTCCATATATGCTATGAAGTTATTAAATGTGTTTATTCTGCAATGAACTCCAAGAATACTCATATAGCACTAATATTAAGGCTATCAGAATGAGTTTGGAAAGATGGGATTCATTAAAAAGCATCTACACTGTTGTTAGGAAATACGTTTATCATAAATGGTGTCAGTGTAACATGTTCAGCAAAAAAACCTGACACTGATTATAAGGACTTATGCTCATAACTTCATGCATTGCCTAAACTTGCACAAGAATAGTCTCTCCTATAGCCAGAATCCTTGATGACACACTCTGAGCAGAACCATACTTCCTTCTGTCCCACAAATACTCAGAAACAGATGTGCAAACGCATGTAATGTTGTGTAGTCCTATGCAGTTCACTAAAACTACCGTATTTCCACTCAGTGCTTTAGTCACAAGTATTTGCCTCTTCCATGTGTATGGTTGTATAATGCTCCAGTGTATCATTGTGGCAGTGATAAAAATTGTAAATTACATGCAGACATATTTCAGGTGTTTTATTTTAAGGGTCCACCAAAGATACTGTTTTTAGGCTGTGGCTGGCTTAGCCATACTATCTATCACTGTTTCTGCCTCCTGTATCATGTTAATAACAGCTGATGAAATAAAGCCTATGTTTTCTCATCTTTTCGTAGTGAAAAGATGAACCATGTAGTCAGTGCTTAAATACTTCCAGAAAAGAGCAAGACCCTTAAGAATCTTATTTTCAAGCATCATTCAGGATGATATCAGGATTTAATACCCTACCTTCAGTCTGACAAGGGATGGTTTTGCAGTTACCTCAATGTTTGCAGGGCTGTGTGACTCATGAGCAAATTGCTTTCATGGCTGGGTTGCACTTACACAAGTCAGCGTGTGAATTTTACATGCAGATCAACAAGATGGGACAAATTTAGGTGTGGGCATATTTATATAAGGGATTTGAATATGGGCACGGAAGAGCAGAAAGCAGAATATCTGCACAGCTACATTTCCTACTTCAGGCAGAAATTGCACACAATCATACTGATGAAACTTTAAAGACACAAAATTCATACAAAGCATTAAATGAGATTTTGTCAGAGAGTTTGTGGTAGAAGCTGAAAGCCAGTGACATTACAAATCCTTAACTAAATATGGACTGATGCCATATGTTAATCCTTCACTTACAGCAAATTATGTGGACCTCATCCCAAAGATGGCAGCCAGCCATATTAGCCTCTCCAGTGAAGAACAAAATGCCACTGAGCTTTAGAGTGTAAAGGGAACCTACATGCATACAGTTCAAATGGAAATGAAACACAGCACATTTTGCAGTGTCTCCTACTAATGCAACACCTGGGCATAACACGGAATATTGATGTAACTCACAAGAGCGAGGTGGCTCTTAGTTCCACCCTGAAAATTCATTGCTTCAGACGTGAGGGGTGGACACAGAACTTTGGTGATTAAGAAGATATTGCTTAAAGGATAAGAAGATGATGAAGCACCCAAGCTAATAGAATTTAGAAAGAAAGCAGATTGGACAAAGAAAGGAAATCGAGTGTGTCAAACAGGACTTTCCCATGGTGAACCTGTGCTGGTTGTGAACAACACCTGCATAGGCTTTCAGGTGTCATTCCAGAACTCACAGAATAATCTCCTTCATTATTCTGCCAAGCATTCAATGGATACTGACAGACCTGTGGTGACGAGGGTCACCCCATTTGCCCTTATTGAAGATTGTGACAGTTGCCAGTTTTTAATCACCTGGGAC
>PYHW01010678.1:5039125-5060759 GCA_013186435.1 Turdus rufiventris
TCACATATTAGCCGCCCCTGAATGTAAGCCGCATTTCCGGTGTGGGAGCAAAATTTTAGTCAAAATGGTGCGGCTTATATTCGTGAAACTACTGTAATAGTAATAAGCTTCTAACAGATTATATGACCAGCTCTGGTAAAAAAGGAGTTCAGCCACTTTGAATAATGGGGTCTGTCTGATCCGACTCACTGTTTTGGATGTCGTGATGGAAAACTCAAGAATTAGGTAGAGAAAATGCATTTGATTCTGTCATTAAAAATGGAATACATTTGATAGTGGTACTTTTTCAAAAGAGTAATGTTAAAAAAAGTATTATCTAGATAAACCTCAGGTTGAATAGTTCTCTAACTTTATTTTGGATCCTGTGTGTTAGCCTTCTCAGCTGATCCTTTTTTAGGAATTTCGGACTAGTTTCTAAGTATATTTTGCCAATGATACCAATTGGCCCCAATCGTAGAAAAAAATGGCATAGTTACAAGTCTTCTAAAAATTTCCTCTTTCCACAGACCTTGTTCTTCTAGAAAAGTGTGTATCAAAATGCACTAAGTAGATCAATATATTGTTTTGACTTTTTAGGAAACAGTGATGATATCCAGCAGTATAATGCTGTTTCTAGGAAGTATGAATGGCTTGGTATTCCCTGAAGGAGGGACCTGTATTCCAGGGGATGGGATGCCTCCTGGAACCCACCAAAGACCACAGGTATATCCTGCTGCAGGGAGACCCTCAGGGCAGAGGATCCCACTGAATTTTCTGGTCTTTGTTCAAACAAACCCTTAAGATACTCCAGCTCTGTCCACTCTATGAATATGCATAATTTCAAAGACCACCTTAAATAATGCTCCAGCCTTTCAAGCTTCCCCCCAGGGAGGATGAATTTGCAGCAGAGTGATTTTGTGCCACTAGTGGTCAGACTTTTATAGGAGAGTAGCACCTGGGATTTTGCAGTTTTAAAACAATCTACTTTTCTACTCAAGTGCTAAATGGTTAGGTCCCTAAAAGCCCTGAGTTTTTTATCACCAGGAAATTATTTATTCAGGAAATTTTAATTGAGACATCAAAAACAAAAAAAACCCAAAAAAACCAAAACCAAAACCAAAAACAAAAACAAAAACAAAAAAAAAAAACCCAACTTTTAATGAAGAACATTAGAAGCATGGCATTTTCAAAACCCTTTGTAAGGAATGACACAGGAAAGAAATCTTCAGTGTTTCCCTCTTCAACCTTCAGTGTATCATGAATATTTTTCCTTGCTGCATTGAGAACCTTCCCTTCAGCTGTATTGGGTCTCAGGATTAGTCACATCATTTTACATTCCTGCTTTGTACATTTATTTTACCAATTTGGCTGGAGTATGACAGATCTTATCATGTTTGGCAGGATTTGTTTTGATGATGAATGGCTCTGCAAGTCTTTGCTTGCAAAGTATGACTGTCCACGTGCATACTCTTAGCTCTCACTCCATTTGTTAGTTTAGTTGTACATGTTTTTGTATAATTCTGTGTATTTTAATTAAGATGTAGATATCTAAAAGTACATTGGGGGGGTCTTAAAAACAGTGCTTAATACTCTGAAATTACATTGAATTTTGAAGTGATAGTAGATATAAACTTTAAAAAATATTTTCTAAGCAAGATCTTATTTGTGAAAATAAACAGTATTATGGTAGACACAAGGCTTAAATGTTCATTTAAAAGTTTTACAGTTGTTTTCATTTTACAACATTCATGATCTTCTATTAGGAATTTATAAATTGTCATGAGAAACAAAAATGCATACGTTGGAATATCTGGAAAATGTTTATTCTTTTATATGTATACCTAGGCAACGGAAATAGTTTTACTTAAACAAAATAGTTCACTATTTGTTATTTTATGTTTTAGAAATCTGTCATCTTCTCAGGGAACAGATACCATATTACAGGATGTAGGCAGCTTAAAGACACAAAGCAAATGCTTTGTAAATGCATAATCTAAGGTTTATAAATTACTTATGTATACAACCTGATGTGTAGAGTCTTTGCTCATATTTTAGTGGCTGCACCATCATCCCATTGCCTTTAATGGAATTTCTTACAGATCTAAGCACTTGCCAGCATAACTGTCAACTCCAAGCAGTCCTTGATAGTGGGAAGAGGAGTCATAAAATACAATTTTCTTATTGACTACAAAATAAATTTGAACTGTTGCATAGACAAATTTGTTGGCTTGTGCAAATTATATTTGTGTGGTAAATAAGCTCGTTTGAGCTAGGATTTTGAGAAAATATGGACTGAAATGGAAAACACTTAAATACCAGAAAAAGGCAGTGTAGTTTCTTTATTCATTGTTTTGATCTTAGCTTATTTCAAGGATCAGTCCAAA
Source organism: Turdus rufiventris (assembly GCA_013186435.1). Taxonomy (NCBI): domain Eukaryota; kingdom Metazoa; phylum Chordata; class Aves; order Passeriformes; family Turdidae; genus Turdus; species Turdus rufiventris. The sequence goes on from PYHW01010678.1 coordinate 5,041,489, forward strand.
ATGAAAACAGGGTCTCCGTCAAACTCCTATAACAACCTTTTAAAGTAACATCCTCATTGTCAGAAGTAAAAGGATATAATTTTATTCTATCTGGTTAATTTTCAAAACAGATTTTCCAAATTCTGAAATAAGTGAATCAGTATCAAGTGAAAGTTGTTCTGTACTTATGAGTCCAGGTATTCACTGATGATTCATATGGTGACATATTGATTTGGTATAGTTCTCTATGTCAACATCAGAGATAAGAACATTATTAGTTCCTCAAACAGCTTCCAATAATGTGTGAAAAGAGCAGTTACATTATCATGTGGGATTTGAGTCACCTGGGGAGGGAGCCTTGAGATCTCATGAAGTCACTAGTGCATCACTCCAGCAATACCTGGCCAGGCTGGAAAGAGCTTTGACCAACCTGGTCAAGTGAAAAGTGTCCCTGCCCACAGCAGGGGGATTGGAACTAGGTCTTCATCTTTAATATATAGATTTTTCCCTTCCAAATCAACTGATTCTATGACCTTGTGATTTCCTGGAAGTTATCAGAAATAAAAAAGTACGAAGAGTAAGACTGACTGAAGTTACGTACTCAATGTAAATCTCATTTGGATGGGAAATGGTGAATTAATCACTCAACTAGGAACAAATATTTTCTTAACATGTTTAATAAGAATCAGGTTCATATTTTATTTTTAACCAAAAAATGATCCAGTGATGAAAATCATGGCTCTTTCAAAAGCTATTTCATGACTTGAAAGCAACTGCTGACATAATGAACAGAAAAGTTCTTATTGATGGGTTGTTTGGGAGGCAGCAACAGATAAAATAAAAGGAAAAAAAAAAATCTGCCACACTGAAGACTGTAACTAAGAATACAGCCACTGGATAAAGAAAACTAAAGCCATTAAATGTCTGAAAAATTACATACTTCATTAGTATCAGGAAATGGAGAAATTATTTAAATTCTTAGAAATAACCCTAGCTAAGACATAGCTTCTGGATGAGATAAAAATTATCTTAGCCATTCAGAAAAGACAAGGGTATTTCATTAGTAGCCATTTGAAGTCACAGAATATAATCAGATATACTTAGTAAAAAAATTCTATATTTGAAGTTGACAGTTAATATCTTGCAATGCTAATGAAATACATTCTGTTTCATTGGTAACAAATTTGGATCCAGTAGATTGTATGACTTTTACCCAATGGTATTAAAGGCATTGGCAGGTTTTTGAGACATTTGTGTTGATTTTAAACAATACATACAAAATGGGGACTTTCCAGGATGCTGAAACAAAGCTAATGTTGTTCTAATATTTTATGAGAAATATTTTATGAGAAGCATTTAATGAGATGTATTTTATAAGAAAGTTTATGGCCCACTTAAGTATATCTTCATATTAATTCTGAGCAAGAGGCTCGTAAGTGAAGCATCCACAAAAGAATTAAATGTAATTAAATCTAGTCAAAGTACTTCAGGGATGTTGAAAATTTTTCAATAAATATGTAGGTCTACCTTTTAGGCTGACTATTATGACAGAAATTTATGCTTGTAGCTTGACTTTTTGACTTTTTTCATACGGCATCTGAAAAATTACAATGTAGAAAATTTAGGAAAGACAGTCTTTCTTGTATCCTTACTTCAAGCAGAACCTTGAAAAATTTTGAAAAAATTGAGAGGTTTCAAAATGGACCTGCAATGCAAATCTCTTTTCACAGTTGTCATGCAAGCATACCGTCAACTTCTACAAAATCCAAGTCTTTTCTTTACAAAAATTAGGACATTTCTGTTATGCACACTGTACTCCATGCAGTCTCACTTTAGCTGCTTGTGGCTGCAAGTACTTAATGCTGCTTTTCTTTCATGCAAGCAGAGCTAGCCAAACTTGTGGGGGAAGGTGATTTCTAAAAGTTGCTTTGCAGTCATGTGCTAGAATTCACAGATGAAGAGGCCACGGTCTTAATTCATGAAAAGGACACATGAAAGAAATAAAAATCTCTAAGTTCATCTCATCCATTCCCATGTGCCAGGGTGGACAAGAAGAAGTGAGCAGGTCTATAGGATCTTGGAAGTTTGGGGACCAAGCCTGGTTTTGAATTGCATCTTTTTTGTCATCTGCCCTGCCCACACACTGGTCTCACTTAAATTCTAGTCTGCAGAAAGTCAGTGGTTCTCACTCTCTCAGAAAATGTCAAGATTTGTGGTGCTGGAGACAGGGAAAGGGGAGAAGGTTCAGAATATATGCAGCTGACCCAAGTCACATGGTTGTGCAAATTTAATCTTGAGCTCAGTATATCTGTCAGTATAGCCATCAAAATAAGTTCTTTGCCTTATTTAGCAGTGGGCAAATATTAAGTCTTTCATATTAGTTCTTCACATTTCCACATCTTATATTCTTCTTCTTTTCTCCTGAATGAACTGAGAAGTCAAAATCCTTTTTAAATAACAGCTGCTCTCTTTAGCCCAGCTGGCGCTCTTACAGTAGGGATATTTGGAGAAGATGCTAAGTGTGTGGGGCTGGCAGCCTTGCACTGATGTGTACTGGGTCTGCAAAGATGGAACTCAGTTTTTGTGTAGAGCTGAAGGTTTATCTCTATCCACATCTCTCTCAGGGATTAATTCTTTGCTTTGGAAAGGAAAGTAAAACAGGTGGGACTTCAGCAAACTCTATCTCCTTCCTGGGATCCTCATGGGGGGACACAATTGAACTGACAATAAGAAAGCAAAAGATGCTTTTTCAGAATGCTGATTATTACACAATAAAGAAGTCTATGGGAACCCAGGGGAAGCGCTGCATTTAATCATGTCAGCACAAGGGGCTCTATGGTCGTGCAACATATACTACAAAAGTTGGCTGGCCTTTCTTTGCACGTTCAGCTTCAGCCTCACATCCAATCCCCCTCTCACTCTTCTGTTATCCAGCAGAATCTGGAAAGAAATCATTTAACCGCATAGCAGTTCCAATAGCAGCTGCTTGCAAGGCAGCTCTGGGAGTCCATGTCAATTCCTGTGCTGTGCAGGGCTGCTCAGGGCTCCCATGCGTGTGCCTGGCAGCTCCCCACTCTCACAGCTCCAGAACAAAGTTGTGTGCAGGCTCTGAAAATGAGTGGAAAGAAGTGAAAGGGGAAGGAAGGGGACAGCATGGCTTGCTGTATGAATTAGCTGTGTGAGGGAGAGCTACAGTTTAGATATTAAGGGGCTTCTCCCTCATTTTCTCTTTGTTGTATTTCTGCTTGACATTTTGGGTTTGCCTGATTTTTCCTCTCTTTATCTCTTTCAATCTCCTTTTCCACATTTTTCAATGTGCTTTTATGTACCCTCACCTCTTTTTATAATCTTTCTCACTTTCCCCCCCCTTACTCTCCTATCTTTTAAGATCATTCAATTTCCTTTTGATTTTAGAAATATTTATTCTGTTTCTCTCAATTTCCTCACATATTTTTTTCCTTTCTATTTCTTTTCTCAGCTGTTCTTCCCAAACTGCTTCTCTTCCTTCCTTCTCTGCCTGATTTCCTCTACTCTGTTGTTTTCTGCTCTGCCCCCTTCTCCCTCCCTCCCTTCCTCCTGAATCTCCTCTCCATTATTCCCTATCTCAGGTTGCAGGTGCTGCAGCTGTGGCAATCTGAGACACTCCAGGAGGGGTGGGGTGGAGGGTGGTGGGGCTGAGGAGGGGCCTTGCCACATGTATTCCTCCCACTCTGCATGCAAGAGGAGGAGGATTCTGCCTGTGCAGGTCTTGGGACAATGGTTCCTGTCAACAGGATGGGGGATTTTTATTTAAACGTGGGAATGTCCCATGAAAATTGAGACATCTGGCACCCTTACATTCCACATCTGACTTCAGCTTCATCTGCTGCCGTTATGAGTGTCATAAATATGGGTAATTTCATGAGCCATAGGAGTCAGAGTACACAATAGATTGCATTGCAGATGGTATGCCTGCCCTTAAAAGGACTGGGTCTTGTAGAGTTGAGGAGATCGCAGCTTGGCATATCCTGGAAAGGGAAATATGAACTCAAGAATGAAAGATTCCACCAGTGTCATCACACACAAAATATTAAAAATACTGCAGTCACAATTTCAAACCAGAAAGGAAAGAGATCAAAACGTGCAAATTAAAAAGAAATTACACAGATTAATGTAGGAGCTATTGCACAGTACTGGTCTTAAGCACAAAATTGTTGGTGCTGCATTTATGTGCCTAAATTAGCAATTTCCTAATGATCCATTTAGAATTAGTGACAACATCTCCAGGAGATCATTCAGAGCATCTAGGCTGATACTCTGCTCTTGCTAGGACCCTCAGAAGGTGTCCCTCTCTGCTAGTCTGGGCTGGCTTTGCTTCCAACCACACCATGATCCAAGATAGTGTTCCTCTTCCCTGCTATTTTGATGCCTCAGAATTCTGCATAGCTTCCTGGAATATTTTTTCCACAAAAATAGGCAAAGAGATATTTTTCTGTATGCATTTGCTATTCTGGTCCTGCCCTTTACTTTGAGACCACTGGGGTCATTCCCTCTTTGTTGTAGCAATGGGTTGGGTTGCAGGTAATAGTAAAATTTTTGGCCCCAGTTATTTTGTGATTTGTAGCCACATTGCCAATCTGATAGCCAGCAGAGGGAGTGCAAGTTAGATCTCTCTGTGCCCGTGGCTGTTGGTGCCCCTGCAAGGAAATGGCTATAATGCAAATAGCAGAATGTGTTCATTTAAACAGGAGAGATAACATGATAGAGAGGAGTTGCCAGATGGATGACACTTGTTGATGAGAGGAATATCTTCTCTAAGCATTAAGAGGATCATATGCACAATGTCGGATAAAAAATAAGCTGGCAAGGATTTAATTAAAATCATCTGCTTAATTCAGAAATTTTTTTTTAGGTTGTGGATTTAAATCAGATTCTTGTGCAGAAGTTTGTATAAACAATGCCCCTGTTGCTTTTAAGAGTCTGTATTTCAAATTTTGCCTCCTAAGATACAGTTTAAGGGCAAAGGGGCAGTGGTGACAGAGGCTGCAAAGGGAAACAAGTTTCTTTCTTTGGGAACTGCATTCATTTTCACAATGATTTCCCATCTTCTGTATGGAATATAGTTAAATTCTTCCCAGGAAGTTATCTCCTTTTGTTCAGGAACATGGTAGATGTCCCAAATATAAGATGACGAAAAGACCTGCAGACATCTCATATGATCCTTAACTGTAGAATTTTTTCTAGTATACATGACCTTAAATCCATTTAGATGGATTTAACAACCTTAGCAACACTTCCTCTGAGCTGAGTACTGGGTCTCTGTCATGACCCAGATGGCTGTAGACATGGCAAGAACACAGTGCATTAGGTGCCAGGAGCTAAACTTTGCCTTGGGGTTTGTAATATCTGATTCTTTAACCCTATTTACCAAAACATAAACTTGTCCCATTTGATCAGTACATCTAGCATTTCCTTTAGAAGAATGTTTTGGGTCCAGTAGTGAACCCACTAGGGGATGGAAAAACTGAAACCTGGAGGCAATGGAGCTCTAATAAATCTAATGAAAAATTATTTTGACAGCGAAATAATGTATTTTTGATACCACAGATAGGGAAAATCAGTCATCAGGACTATGTGGTGGTGAATCAAATCCTTGGAAGCACATATGTATTTGAGACACTTGCTGGGGATCAGAGAGATATTGAGTTTCCCTTAAAAGTGCACAGATCTTCTTCAGACATGGGTGAATGTTTCTTACCAGATTTCCATGGACTTCAGTGTGATCATGACATGCAAACAAAATCTTCTGTTTATTTCAAAAGAAGAGAACTGCATCAAGTCTTTCCTTTGACTTACCTTGTCTTGTTAGTCTCTGATACCTTTCTACAGAATGACCTGGGAGGAGATATTTTTTGGTAAATCATTACTCTGAAATATTCTTCTGTTCCAATAGATTCAGGGCCACTATAGTTTCTCTTGTTTCAGTGAGATTTATGCAATAGAATAGTGGAGTGAAGAAGATAATAGAAATACTCACAAAAAGTGAGTTTCCATCTGTCCCGCACAAACAGGGCCAGTGCAAACATATGCTTGCAATATTATGAAATATTATTTAGTCAGTGCTTTTCTATCTGCAGTATGCTGAGTACTGGCTGATTACCCTGTGCCATCTCTCCTTCCTGCTTTCAGCTGCTAAATTGCATTAGTCATACTTTCCTAATGCTTATTTTCCACAAAAGTAATTACTCTAGTAACAGGGGATTTCACTGGATGTTAAATATCCACATGTCTTTGGTACTCACTGCGTTGCTTATCCTTACTGTAGGTGATTTAGAAAAATTGATGTCCATGATGCAAATTAAATTATTATTCCATTTTACCTTTCAATGACATGTTAATTTTAAATTAACTGCCATATAGCACTCTCTCCATCTTTCTTTGGTCTCTCCATAAAAACGTAAATTTTGTAAGTGGCGAGGATGGCAGAAAAAGAAACTTTCTCTTACTGATGTCATAAGTGCAAGGAAACCAAGACTGGTTTAGAGAATTCTAATAGAAATTCATGCTTTTTGGAACAGAGATCAAGAGATTAAAGGTTCACTCCCCTGTTCTGTAGCAAGGGCTCCATCACACAGTATTGAACTTGACAGAATGTTTGTTTCATACCCTTATAAGTATTCTTTCTGTCAATATTCAATTTTATTCTGATTATGCAACATCCCCATTGCAGGAAGAAAGGAACCCCTTTTAGCATGTGTTATTCCATAACTCAAAAAGCACTTTGTGGAAGAGATTTTTAAATATTGCCAGTGAAGAAAACATGCCCATTAATTTTAATCCTCACAACATTAAAATGGAAATAACTTCTGAGAATGTACAATCAGCTGGGTCAACCATGTATATTCTTCCCCACCAGAGGTTTAAAAGTATTCTATGATGTAACATTCTGTGAATTCCTGCTTCTTTGTTTAGCTGCAGTCTCTCTTAAAATATCAGCTGCTTATCTATGATATGTGACTAGGAAGTAAATATGAAAGTCACAAATCTTAAATGAATAAAGGAAGTAAAATCTACATACCTTATTGAACAATCATGCAATTTTTTTATTTGTTACCTCACAATCTCCTCTTTAAAATACCTGAAAGTAACAGTTCTATTGTTTTTGTTTTCATGTTATTTATTCTTTGATAAGAAAATGTCCTTAATTATTTTTGAGAAGTGGACTTCTTATTTTTGTTTCTTAAAAGAGTTAAAATTTGCAAAATCAGCACACGAGATTATGAGAAGTGAAGGGGGAGAGGAGGGCCAATGAAAGGGGAAAGAAAGATCAAACAGTGATGTAATAGCCAAATGTTCTGTCCTGTCTTGTTGAGGCTTGAGACATCAAGTTTTTCTTGCCAGCCCTGAAACTCAAACTCCTCTGAAACATTTGAAAATATAGTTTTTCAAAGCATTTTGAGCTAAAGCTCAAAACCAGGTTATATTTTTTGATGCAAACACTTAATTTTTAAATCAAATATTAGCATGAGCTCACTGAGAGATGTGAATGTGATACTGCTAAGTTTGCCTTGAAAAATCCATTCAAAATTTAAGACTGAAAGTGAACCTATTAGTGTCCTGATTCCAGATGCTAATATCCTGAACTGATGCTGAAAATTATTACTTTACAAACACTTAGTTTACTGACTGCATTTTTTAAATTTATGTTGAAATACATAAAGAAATAATATTTTTTCAACCATATCTTATTACCAAGCAGGAGAAATAGAATAAGGGTCTTGTACCTGTTTTTTGAAAAACAGACTTATGAATACAGAAGTACTAGGTTACCTAATATTTGTACCTGATATTTAATATAATAGTTGAGCAATGCCAATTTCCTGCAGGCAGTTTCTTCTGATACAATAATTATTACTAGGTATGGCTCTAAATTTAGGTCAGGAAGGCAACTTTAAAACAGTAGAATTATTTGCATTGAATGAATGATATCACTAAAAACATTTAGAATTTCAGTAAAATGCAACTGAAGGAATAGGATGCTTTTGTCTTCCTCTTTCTCCTGTAGCTATGAAAATAGACTTAGACTGTTCAGTGAGGCAATGGGTGTCTAATGCAGAGTTCAATATCTTTTTCTGTGTTTTGCTTTGATTCAGAAATCATTTGCAAGAGTGATCTAATAAATAGGCTACAGAGGCAGACTGCTCTTGCCTAATCGCCCTCTTACTCAGTTATCTTTCCATTGCTGTCTGCAGAGATACATGGCTTCAGTTGTACAGGTGGATCACATCTCTCCCGACTCCTGCTTTGTGTGTAGAGTGCACAGGGAATCAAGTCTCTCCAGGCTGACAAATTATTTGAATCCAGACTTCCTAGGCAACTGCTTTCATTATAAAATTATTATAAAACTGTGGGAAAATTATTATAAATCCTCTAGATTTTATAATCAATAAAATTCTTTGCACAAGTGTTGGCTTTCATCTTAACATGGAGAGAAAGGTGTCCTTTCTGTGGTAAGGAACTACCAAGTTTGTAAATTCAGTTGAGTAGGCTCTCAACCGTTTGGGTCAGCAAAGAACATATCCTCTTTAGGTATGTGCAATAACAGGATACTTGGGTTTTGGAATAAGTGCTTCTTGGGACCTTGGCCAAGGATTTTTGGAGAGCACTCTGGGGCTGAGATGCCTGAATCCCATTGAAATTGTACTGCATGGGCTACCGTGAAGTACTGGATTGTACCTTTAAACACTTGTGGTGTGGAAAACTTCATCTGTTTGAGAAGACAAAGATTGTACCTTTTCTTCAGGAATAACTTGAAGCCTGGAGAGTTTCAAGAACCTCTCAGAGGCTTTTCATTGCCCTTTCATTGAAAAACCTGAATTGAGGCCAGTTATGCATGCCCCGTGTGCCTATAGAAAGTGGGCATGTTTCAAAGAAGGCAGCTGTCAGTCATGTTTTCTTCATGTTTCATGGAAGATATTGTCACTAAAACACATAAAACACAGAAAGAGAGTCATACCAGGGACAATATCTCAATATATTTAAAGTTTGATTTGTGAGGTTAGCATTGGAGTGTTTATTTTTAAGGTTTTTGTTTGTTTGCTTTTTCTGTTTTTCTGTTGTTGTTTTGTCTGAAGTTTGAAGTTCTGACTATAATACAGCTTTTTCACAAATTGAGCAGGCAGGTAAGCAGTGTGCTAAAGCAACTGCTATTTCAGTAGAGTGTGAACACAGAAAAGAGATTATCTGTACGTCATTATTTCCTAGGACATATTCTTGGGCCTGACCCTCTCCAGCTAAAGGGGGAATGAGGTAGAATTGCAATACCTAAGGCCAAAATTATGATCCTGAGTATCCTTACCTTAGTCTTCAATTCTATACTCCTGACTTCTACACTTCTTTCTGTTTAGTTTTTTTTCTTTTTGACGAATCCTAAGCCTCACCATCATGATTTTTCCCTTTCTGTATGTAATATATTGGGAGAGAGGGAAATCTGGAGCAGATAAAAATACCAGTTCCAGGAAGGTTTATTGTGGGGTAGCATGATAAGAAACAGAAAAGTGTTTGTTTTCTGTATAGTAACTATCTGGGATTTTGTTATGCCTACTGTAAAACCACAATGATTTATGAGAAGAAGCATTTTAACTACACAACAAGAAGCTAAATGTTTCCCTGTGTGGGATAACACAACACTTTCTCAGCTGGCTGAGTCTTCATGGCCATCTACATTTATCACTCTCATAAAGTCCCCTGAATAAGTAAAAGCTCCTCTCACCCTCTCTTGCCTGTGGCTTTTAAACAGGAAGGAAGTATCATTTTCTTCTGCCTAGCACAAAGAGAGCTCTTAGCATCTAATTACAGTTTCTGTGAGCAAATGGAACCAGAAAAGCATTTCCCTGTAGCTAAAATGCCCAAGCAGAGCTCTCACTCTCTCAGTTTTCCCAGACTAAGGTTGAAAATCTGCTCTCTAAATTATTCCATTGCTTTACAGAGGAAGTATTAATTACATTACTGCAAATGTAGATTGGGGTGGGATGTAATTACAGGGTTGGCTTTGTGTCTGTTGTCCAACAGAATTAGGCAGGAAGTGTTTGCAATGCCAGCAGTTTCAGGTGTTTTGCAACCTATTATATTTGCTGGTTCTCACCAGGTCTTACAGATGGATCAGGTGACTTTCTGCTGCCCGATTGTCTGGAAAATCCACAAAGCTGCTATTACTACAGGTTCATGGCTTTTACAAGGCTGACGGGTTTAGATTTTTAGAGGAGGAAAAGAAAAAAGTAAAAATCCATTCTTCTCCATTTAGCCCTTGCCAAAGTTTTGCTTTCTTCCTTTGATCAAAGTCTTATTTTTCTGTTAGTTTTCAAGTTTCCAAGTTCTAATCCTCTATTTTTGTCCATTTTTTCTGAGAATAACTTTCTTGTTATGGGGAGAAAATGGCTGTGTGTGCACAGGCGAAAGCCATCGGGCTTTGCAGCAGGAAAAACAGTGGGCACTGGGTAACCATGACTTGGCTTCCATTCTAGGCACAGCATAGACTTATTTTCAGGGGGGAATTGTCTTTTTTGGGAGAACAACTCTATTTTTTTTGGGCTTGATGGATGGCCAGAAGAAAATGAAAGTCCTGTACTCTTCAGCTGCTGGTACTGTCACCAGGCATGATCTCAGCCTGAGCTGAACGAACATGTCCCAGAAAAATGCTTGATCATGGCTCAGGTGTGATGTAGACCGTTGTCTGCAGACACCTTTGATAAAGACTCCTCATGTAGGAAGGAGAGAGCTGGTTTGCATGGAGGCAGGCTGTTCTCTCCCACCTGAGCTGGGTGCAAATGGATGGTCTGGGGCTCAGTTAACTTATGTGTCCAGACATGATCAATGGGTTTGGATATATTTAACTTGAGCCCTGAGCAAGTGACTGTTGGTGTTTAAACATGCTTTCATCAAGAATTTGGGATGACTGTTCATCAGGGAAATAGAATTTTAAGAGGCAATTCTATGCTATTTAACCTGTATTTGCTCCTTCATAGAACCTGTTTGTACTGATTATTGTGCATGAACAATATGCTCTGGTCTGCAGAAGTCTAAATGAAACAATCTTATCCACTGAAAATGTATAGCGGGGGAAAGACAGTAATATCTCTTCTTTTGGATCCAACTGTGTGGCTAAAGATACCACCATTGCCATTTCCACTGAGCATGTAATTTTGTCAGACCATGAACAGTCAAACTGAGTTTGCCTACCTGTTGTGGAAAAGCAGGACAGGGGGGAAATGGCAAGAGGCAACAGGCTGGGACTTGTAACCAGGCCAAACAACGCAGTTACAGATGAAAAAGGAAACAGCAATCACAGTAAAGACACTGCAGCCGTATGTTTTTCTGGCACTATTAGTTGTTCTTTTATTTAGGGGGACAAGTCCTAAAAAGAAATATTCTGGTATTGTGTTTTTATCCAGTTCTGTAAAACCTTAAGGTCAAGATCAAACCTCATAAAACATTAATTAGCTTGGTTCTTAGAGCAAACATAAGAACGCTGTGGAATGCTCCAGTTCCACCCATTTCTCTATGGAATTTATCTTTAATAAAATAAACATTCAGAATATACCAACATCAATTTGTCATGGCAAAGTCTCTGCATACAGATTTCAGTTTTATATGTTAGCAAAGATGGACGACATATATTAAGTTTCTTTTAGCCCTTAAACTTATATACATATGAAAGGTAGATGCCAACACAACATGTGCCTTCAAAATTCCTAAAATAGATAGGATAGCTATTACATATGCACAGACTCCATGAATGCCAGCATTTAAGATGTATATTCATGCATATACTGTGTCTGGTGTAGTGACGTGTGGAAAATATTTATATTAATTCTTGAAGAAATGACCTTAATAATTCATTTTGGGCTCCACCTCTCCTGAATTACAGTTGCCTCACTTGTGGAGTATTTTCCATATCTTGGAAAGACCCTAATAAATTCTAATACTAAGTGTGGAAATAATTAGTAGTTTATGATGTCACAGATTTGCAAACTTTTTTCATACTTGTGGTTGCAAGAAGCACATATTTTCTTTCTGTTCCCTCATGCATAGCTGTGCTTTAAATTTCTTTTGGTGATAATTAGGGCATTTTTGGAAAGATGCAGCATTTTTTTCAGATGTGCTTGGAACTAACTGAAAACTTTTATGAAAAAAGTATATATTCATGAGATTATCAGTGATAAGAAGTACAAATAGTTTGATTTTAAGGACAGATATATATCTTGTATTTTAAGGAATTATTCTAAAGATGTCTTTTCTAATTTACCTAGCAGCCATCATGTTTGATATGAACTAGCAGAGCCAATAGCAAATCATCATGCTAAGGTTTTACAGACATTATTAAAACATGCTTTTGTTTCTAAACAGCTTCGCATATTATTGGAAAAAGTTAAAAAACACCTAACAGTTATTAAAATGTGGGGATTTCACCCAAAGAGTGAGGATTCTAGGGGGAGGATTGCACCCAAATTTAAGACTGAAAAACGTTGAACTTCACTGGGAATGACATTCAGAAGACTGAAGCAATTTTAGATAATTTTGGTTCAATGTGTGTACACATGAGTGCAAGTGAAAGCTTACTAAGAGAACTTAGGGCAGAATGGGAAAAAATTAGGAACAAGTGTCATGGGATAAAGGAATTCACCAAAAGAGTAAAGATTGTATTCTTACGTGGTCAATATGTCTGGTGCTAACTGAAAAAAATGGGCAACCTTCTGTTTGTATCCAGTAGAGTCTCATCTTTTTTTTTTCATCTGGAACTTACTAAAAGACAACTGCAGATGAGAGGGCTTCAGCACACAGTGCATTACCTTTTCAGCATTCCAGAAAGTGGTTATTTAGCAAAAGTACTTGCTGGCTGCTTTGCACACTTTTTTTTTGCACACAAATTAGTCTTTCAAAACTTCCTAAAATTTAAACAGACGTGAGCTTGCTAAACAGTCTCAGGAATGTCAGAAGTCTCATACAGATATACTAAACTTTGAATCTTCTGTATATTTGTTGCCTTTTTGATACATTCTCCTGGTCTATGAATTTATAGGTTTTTATTTGCCTTTCTCTTCATGCATTTGGTCTTTTACTCATCCTCTTCCCTTTCTCTCTTCAGTTGTATGTCATGTTCCTTGTATTTCTTTCTCTTTTTTTGGGGGGTGGGAGGGGATTGTTTGTTTGTTTGTGTGTTTTGTTTGGTTTTGGGTTTTTTCCCCCAGAGAAGACAAAGTACCAGCTTTTTAGGTAGGAGTCAGCAAAGACAGATGGTAGGGACCATTCTATAATTGCCCACATGGTTCAAAAATGGAATAGCACTGGATTAAAAAATTAAATAAATAAAGAAAAACATTAGGAAAACGTGAAAGGATACATGTAACATGCAGGCTACTAAACAAAGACCATCTTGTGCAGAGTGTAAAGAAAACATAATGACTACAACCTGCCCTAGGGTTTGAAAACAATTTACTGAGAAGTCTTTTACAGTGGCTAGCTTTGGAGCCATTTCTAATTAGGTAGCAGGTAATTCAAAATCTGTTTAAGTATGTTCAATAAATTTCCTTCAGAGTTTTAGTGTTATAAATCTGTCATGATGATTTTTTGGATCTTCAGGAATTAACAGATCCTAATCTCAGAGTTACAACACAGTCATATTTAATGACAGCATGTTTCAAAATTAATATATTTCCATAAGAAAAGTCTCAAGCTAAACTGGACTTGAGAGATGTGAACAGAGTAAAATATTTTGGGAGTGATTCATTTCTTACAATTAGAATACTATATTTGTGTTTTGATAGCAAACACAAAAATACCAGAAAACATTGATTTTAAATATTCTTTTTGATTTTGCATGAGGAAAGTGTAAATCCCCTCAAAATATCTAACTCTATTCCTGCTTTTAATTTTTAGACTTCAGTCTGCTGCAGTGGAAAATACCTACAAAATTACAGTAATTTCACAATTACAAGCTGCACTGATTATAAACCACATCTCCGGGTGTCGGCAACATTTCGTTCTTTGTCCATACATAAGCTGCACCTGATTATAAACCACTCTGTTGTTCGCAGCGAGGACCCGCGTGCATTAAAGTTGCCAATTAGTAACAGAATCGCAGGATGGAGGAGTTTACTGGCTTGGCTTGGGCCGTGCGGGCTCGGCCCCCTTGGGGCTGCCGATGGGGCCAGGTGGCCCAGCTTGGCACTGTCACTCAGCAGGGCTGTGCGGGGTCGACCGCCGCTGCTGCCTGGCTTGCTTGCCCTGGCCTGGCACTGCCTGACGGTGGCAGAAGGGGATGGAGCCCCCCCGCATCCGTGGCAGCAGCGGCAGGCGGGGACAGAGCCTGCCTGCTCCTGCAGCAGCGGTGGCAGGCGGGGGCGGGAGCTCCCTGCCTCTCCCCCAGGCCGCGGGGCTGGCAGGAGGGAGCCCCTGCCTCCCCCCACCCCACACTGCCAGCACAGAGCCCGCCTCCACCCGCCGCACAACAGAGTAACCAGTTTGTAACAATCGCGCGATCCTGGGTTTTACTGGCAGGTGCTCGGCTCGGCACCCTGGCTGGCACTTCCGGGGTTGGAAATTTCTGAACTTTTTTCTTATATTAGCCGCTCCTGAGTGTAAGCTGCATTTCCAGGGTGAGAGCAAAATTTTAGTCAAAATGGTGCGGCTTATAATCACGAAATTACTGTATTTGGTCTGTTTCCATCTCAATACAAATCTACGAAAAATGCACCCTATATATTACTCCTGCCTTTCTAGATAAGATATGGCTAGATATGCATAAAGCATCAAAACACCACACTGTCCTACTTCTTTTCCAGGGTGGGGGGAAGAGAGATCTTGGATGACATAGTGCAATGTGTGTTCGAGAGTTATTGTCATAAGCAAGCAAGAATGATTCTGTGAGGAGCCAGCTCAAGTCTGGCAGGACTTTTGAGCTCAGTGTCCAAAAGCAGGCAAACATGTACTGAGCTAACATTGGAAGCAATGAATCTTTGTTCATGTACTATGTCATCACAGCAGGGTATTTTTCTGCAAAATGATGCATTTGCCATAGGTAATGGACTGTCAATTGTACCTACTTCTCTGTTGCAGTGAAAATATTCTGCATCTCGAATGGTTGTACAGTAGAGAAGGCTGAGTGTGAAATGGAAACTGTTTGAAACAGAGAAGATGAAGAAACTTGTAAATAAAGCAGGCAGACTGAAAGTAAGACTACGCAAAGACAAAAGAAGGAGACGGAAAATGCAAATTATTTAACCAAAGACTACTTCCAGGTTGGGAGAGAACGGAATTTACAGCCTTGGAAAAGACAAAAAGAAGAAATGAAAACAACACATAGACAAAGCTTTCGGAGCCTTAAAGGACAATGAAATTGTGCCACATAATCTAAATGTAGAAGAGAGAGCAAAATGTTGTCAAAGTCCTGTTAACACGGACTTGTTGGCAATGCTTCTACTTCTGACTTTTTGCTTTTAAAAGAAGTTGGAATGTTAATGAAACAGTGCTAGCTCCTCTAAGGTCTGCACCTACTAGCAATGCACCAATACTCTGGTAAGTGAGTTCTAGATTACCAAGAGTCCATGAGATTTACATTTTTAGTTCCATGCTTCATTGGTTAATAATGTTTGCCAGCTTTTCCTACCAAATCAGGAAAAGAAAAAAAAAGGAAATAATATACTAATTTTTTTTTTTTAAAGCAGAACATCTACAGAATTATACTTTGAAAAACGGATTTCGTGTTGACAGATAGCAATGTGTTTTTCAGACACTTTCTTTCCTCTTTTTTTTCTGTGTCTCTTATCCCAAGAATGGAGTACACTCTGTGTGTTTCTTCTATGGGTAAACACAAAAAATTCCTCTTAAAACTTCTTCACGTTGAACATCCCAAACTGGATTAAAAAAAAGTCATTCTGAGAAAAGCATAATGAGATTACAAAGAAAAAAGAACAGTGAGTACCTAAACAGATGGCAGCTATTTCACTCATACCTTCCAGGGCTATATTGTCAGATACATGTGAATGGGAGCAGCTGTGCTGCAGCTATCAGCATCTGATCTGACACTGTCTGTCCTTACGAATTTATGTGGTGATTTTGGCCTCCCTGGAGAGAAAATTATTCTTTGTGTATTTTGTTATTGTGAGCAATAGTGGACTCGGCTCTATTTCTCTGACTGTGCTTCCCCTCTATAAGCTCTTCAAGCCCATCACACTCTCTCAGTTCCCAAATCTTCCATCTAATTTTGTCCCTAATCTCTTTGTCACCTGTCTCAGATGAAGAGATGGTGCATGTATCAGGTTCCTCATCTCAAGGCTGGAAGCAGCAACAGGGTGTCCATCATTTTCTTGGATTGCAGCATACTGAAGGTAAAGAAATTTCCCAAAATGAGACTCAGATCTTGATTCCGTTACCTTCACGTACAGTTCCAGTTCCATTTGAACAATCCTGTGATATTTGCCCTGGCGTCCAGCTACTCTGTGGATGGCCCAGGTTTCCCACCCACACTGTACCACGTCTATCAGCTCCGTTTCAAAATCTGAAATACATGAGAATGATTCAAATGTTACTGAGAACTTAAGTGTGCCTGAGTCAAGTCCTTAGTATAATATCTGGTATGTAGTTGAGGCAAATCTGGGCCAGATGGTTTCCATATTTTAGTTTTTCTGTCTTTCTTTGGTCTAACGTGTAGTGTATGGTAGAAGACACTTGTGGCTTGTTCACTAACCTGGTAAAGGATAGGCTAGTTCCTAATTTATAACCTTTGTCAAAAAAATTCTATCAAATGAGAAAAGTTAATGTTTAAGAGAAGGCACTGGAAATCTGGAATTACTGAAATGTTTCAGAGCTTTAGGTTTTAATAGAGCTATATTGCAGAGTCACTTGGAAAGATAGAAACATGAATTTATATTCTTGAAACAGAGAAAGAAACTGAAGCTCACTGTTTAGGAGAAAGGCTTCTTCACTTTAGTTTTACAATGATCATTACCCTTCTTAGCATCTTTTACTAAAAAGAATGAGGCCCTAGTAGCTTTTTCAAGGAATGCCTTCGGATTATTACACTCAAAAACTGATTTTTACTGAGGTTTTGGAGAGTGGATGTGCTATTTAGAATAATTCTTTGAGTTTCATATTCCTATTGTCTGATTTCATGCAGCTCCTTGATTGAAACACAAAACTGTTATAATGCTTGAATGTCTCAAGGGAATCTTTAATAGATTCTGAATTCTGTTCTGAAATTTTCCACCAGAATGACAAACACAGAACCTGAAAAGAACATTTACAGGATATATTTGTCTCTGGACCTTTCATAATTGCCCTTGTCATGCACCACAATCAGAATCTCAACTGAATCATAGTAATAATGGAAAAAAATATGCTGACAGAAAAAAGTTCTACTGGAACCATCCAATTGAGATAGTTATTTTGAAGCATTTGGGGAAGGATGTATCTATAACAAACTTAAAATTTTTAATGGTAGAGATGAAATTATAAATGAGTTGTCTTTGGAAGTCCTTTAAACTATAATTGAAGATGAGAATAATAGATTGCACAAGTTGAAACATTTTATTTATGGTAGCTGAGCTTGAACTTAACTTCTAATACAGTAACTTAACTTTTACTATAGATTGCATTTAAGTTTGAATCTGTATCTCCTTATCACTGCCTGAATGGCTGCCATAGTCATTTGCCAAAGCATGGCTATATAACACGATAGAGAATGATGTCACCTCATAGAAGAGAGTCTCTTGGCAAAATTAAGATCTCTTGTGGTCATGTTTCAATCCCATGAAGACCTTGATTTTGAAGTCCTCTACCTACAGGTAGAGTAGGTTGAAACAGCACCTGGGTCACGATCAAAACATCAGCAGAGAGGGAATCCAGAGGTGCTCTGCTAGGTCTTTCACTCTGGACAATTAGATTAGGTTCATAGGCACGGCACACCATGCTTTTGCCTTGGTGTAGAGTTCATCACTGACAATAAGTGCATACCAGGGATACAGTGAGGTGGTGTAAGATACAAAATTAGAATGTTAGAGAGTGACAAAGTGCAAGCTTGAGGCAGCATTCTCACAAATTTTAAGGAAAACAGTTTAGATGGTTATGGTCAGCTCCATTTGGAGGAGGGAAGACTGTCCCAATGAAAATTAAGTAGAAACTGGAATGTTTGAATAGCACCGCTGTCAGGAAGGAACTTACTGGGTCATAGAGACTGATCTCAGTAGGTAAATCATACTAACCAAAAACATAAATTAATTTTTGCTAGGTGCAACCTGTGTAGATCATCAAATTCAAGCTCAAGTGGCAATGCCATCTTGAAAATTAAATCTATGTAGGAACACATTTTGATTACACTTAGTCAAGCTGGCTCTCAAAATTGCTTTAGCACCTATATGAGCCAAAGCTGATATCTTTGGTTAAAGTTCAGAGATTCTTTTGTTTAGATATGGTTAAAGTTCTAATTCTAATTCCAAAATTATTCATCTGTGACCTTATTTACTGCCTCACTGTGTCAGAGTTCTCTTTTGTTTCTTCTCTATCTCTATTTTATCCTTTATTTATATATGGAGAGCTACCATACCCCCTCTCAATTTTTATTTTTCTAGATTAAACAAACATTGCTCATTTTAGTATCTGTTCATATGATAAGATCTATCTTCCTGATATTTTTTCCCAGATCTCCACCCTTCTCTGCATCTGTTCTTGTTTAAATTTTTCTTTATTGTACACAGTTGTTTCATAATTCCTTTTACTACGTTCTTCAGCAGTGGTCTCTCATATCTCATTGCAAGGGAAAAGTCCATCATGAAATTCTAAGAATACATGCAGTTTTTTGCTGTTGTTTGTGCAAGTCAACCTTTTAATCTGAAAATTGCCAGCTTGATCTAAACTCTGGCTTTCTAAACTTTCTCTATCAATTAAATAAGACTGCTGGAACAAAAATAACCAACCAACAAAAAAACCTAAAACCAAAATCCCACATACTTTACTTTTCCTTAAAGACTGTAAGCATTAGTGTTGGGAGAGAAAAAAATCTTATTGTACTTCTGGCATGGAAAAAATGTATGTTTTCCTAAAAATGTTTTGAAAATGCAAGTGGATGGACAAAGTAAGAATATTACACCCCCACATGAAGCAGTTTCAAGTTTGGAAGACAAGAGGGGATGATCAGCTATAGTAATTCTTGGCTAAATTACAAGAAAATTATGAAAAAGAAAAGAAAAGAAAAGAAAAGAAAAGAAAAGAAAAGAAAAGAAAAGAAAAGAAAAGAAAAGAAAAGAAAAGAAAAGAAAAGA